>JAWHQI010002265.1:0-40800 GCA_033032865.1 Dactylorhiza incarnata | reverse complement strand
CCCCCCCCCCCCCCCCCCCCCCCCCCCCCCCCCCCACCCCCCCCCCCCCCCCCCCCCCCCCCCCCCCCCCCCCCCCCCCCCCCCCCCCCCCCCCCCCCCCCCCCCCCCCCCCCCCCCCCCCCCACACACACACACACACACACACACACACACACACACACACAATATATTTGATGATAAGGGCGCACCATTTTTTGTCTCTAGCCATGAAGTTGGCGTTTAGATAATTTCATTTTCCCTATAATTTCCCTATTGACTCGAGGGTTTGAATTGGTTCCTGATTCTTGAATGTCCAGAATTGACTTTATACAGTGCTGATAACTTTTGCATGCAATTATCCTCATTCTTGCGATGTAATTTGTGGGGGCTGGGTACTTTGTATATCCTAAACTCGTTTCCCTTCTGAATGTTCTGTGATTAATTGTAGTTTTTTGTCATGTTCAATGTATCTCTTCCTAGGACTCTGGTTTTATGTGTATATTGGTGTCTAGCTCAGTGAGTTGATTGCTTTCTTTTCTGCTTTCAGTTAAGCAGAACAATTAGTGAACCAAGGAATGCAGGAGTTATTGGTGATAGAGGCGGGTCTCTTTCAAGAGAAAGTAAGTAATTCTTTCCAGGCTTAGTTTATTGTGCCATACGTGCTTTAAATTACGGCTTTCAAGTTTTAATAAGCTGAGTTGCTATTATCTTGTTAGGTTCTTCTACTGTAGACTGGACACAGGAACCGGAGTTACCAAATTGGTTAGATCAGCAAATATTAGATGCTGAAAGTGTTCAAGAAGTCAAAAGATGGTCGTCTCAACCACCGTCTTCCGCCCGACATTCTGAATCAAATCCATTGTGTAGAACATCTTCATACCCTGAGCATCCACTGCTGCAGCATCATCTGAGTGATTCTATTCTTGTACCTAAATCGTCTTTCACATCCTATCCTCTTCCTGGTGGCAGATCACATTATTCAACACATCAACCAAATATATCATCTCTTAGAACAGGATCTCAGTTGACTTTGTCCGCTCCCAATCTCTCACCCCTTTCATCTTCTCAGCTCTATTCATCAGGACTTCTTGGAGGGTTTTCACCATATTCGCGAAATATTCCCCAGTTTACTTCAACTCTTCCAGTTAATAACAGGCCACATATTCAATGGATGAATGATCCCACTCCCCTACTTGGTTTTTCGCAACAACAGTTGCCTCATTCAAATCGTTTGATGACTTCACAGCTCTTATCACATCAGCAAATGCAAATGCAAATGCAAATGCAAATGCTACACCCTAAACCACCATCTCTATCCCCTTTCTCACAGTTGCATTCTCAAAAATTCGGTAATAATGTTTTGTCGAGTTTTGATGCTAGTCCTGGCATGTCTGACTTTCGAGAGTATAGGTCAAAAGCTTCACATAAAGGAAGGCAAAGCATGCGATATTCTCAGCAGGTTGCCGACACTGGCAGTCGGAAGAGCGAAAGTTTATCTTTGACGTTTAGATCAAAATATATGTCTTCGGAAGAAATAGAAAGTATTTTGAGAATGCAGCATGCTGCAACGCAAAGCCATGATCCTTACATAGATGACTACTACCACCTGGCTTGTTTGGCAAAGAGACCTTCTGGGTCGAGACCGAAGCATCATTTATGTCCATCCTTCATCAGGGATGTTCCTTCTCGGGCCCGTTCAAGTAATGAGAAATCATCATTTCTTCAAATCGACGCTCTTGGCAGGATGTCCTTCTCCTCCATTCGTAGGCCTCGCCCCCTACTCGAAGTTGAGCCCCCATCTCCTCCAGGTGATGTAATCTTTGAGCAGAAATCTTCTGTGAAGTCCCTCGAGAGAGAACCCATGGTGGCTGCGAGAGTTGCCATTGAGGACGGTCTTTGTCTTCTTCTCGATGTGGATGATATCGATCGGATTCTACAGTTCGGCCAGAGTCAGGATGCTGGCTCTCAACTCAAGAGGCGGCGGCATGTTCTTCTAGAAGGCCTTGCAGCCTCCCTTCAACTCTCCGACCCTCTGAGCCACTCTGTAGGGCTCGCTCCAAAGGATGATCTTGTGTTCCTTCGGCTCACCTCTCTTCCCAAAGGCCGCAAGCTCATTTCGCGTTACCTTAAGCTTCTCTACCCAGGTGGTGAACTCGCACGAATAGTTTGCATGGCAATCTTCCGCCATCTCAGGTTCTTATTCGGCGGCTTGCCCTCCGATCCATCCGCTGCGGAAACAACTATAAACCTCGCCCGGACCGTCTCCTCATGTGTGCGTGACATGGATCTCAGCGCACTGAGCGCTTGCCTCGCCGCAGTTGTCTGTTCATCGGAGCAACCGCCTCTCCGACCCCTAGGAAGCCCTGTGGGCGACGGGGCCTCTGTTATGATAAAATCCATCCTCGAGAGGGCAACCAACCTGCTGATCGATGTTCATGCTGCCAACACCTACAGCATGCCCACCAGAGCTCTTTGGCAGGCATCTTTTGATGAATTTTTTCGTCTGCTCACTAAATACTGCGCCAGTAAATATGACAGCATAATGCAATCATTATTGCTTATTCAGCAACCTGGAGTCAATATTGTTGGATCTGAGGTCACCAGGGCTGTGGGCAAGGAAATGCCGGTGGAATTATTACGGGCCAGCCTTCCTCACACGAATGAGCGCCAGCGATCCCAGCTAGTCGATTTTGCTCAGAGATCGATGCCTGTTGCCGGATATAATACCTCCTATGCAGGTAACAGTGAGCCAACTCCTTCTGAATCTGTGCCTGGATAATACTCGACTGTGAGCATTTCATTGCCAACATCATCATCACCTTGCTGCAAGACCCGTAGACATTCCATACTTGTTCCTCGGAACTTAAGCAAAAGCAGATGCGAGCTTTTGTTGAACTCGGATATTATACTTGTACTGTTATTTTTCGCCCTGTTTCATCCATCTGCTACTACTGCCTACTGGAGTTGCCGGAAGTGTTTTTTTTTCTTCTTCTTCTCGGGGAGCTTAATTTTGCTGCTCTACGTGGGAACTCCAAAATGTAGTTCTTAAATCCTGTACATGTAATATCGGGGAGGACCTTTTTCTAAACTGGATTTCTCACTTTTAAGTGGTTTGTTGGTGAAGAAAACAAACATGATTCTCTGTTCGCGTTTGCATAAACATCAAGCCGTATATCATATAAACCCTAATTAAAATGCAGAGGGTGCAGGGTTGTCACCTCCCGCACTTTAGAAGTAGCTCCATTTCCGAGCTCATGTTCTTTTTGCTCTTTTAGCTGGCGTTTGGCCCAGCTTCTTATAGTGGTGGAGTTGGTTGAGAAGCTTTATAGTTGTTGTCGTGGTGGTGCAGCCCAAAAATCGTTTTTGATTCGTATTTTCGAGGTGCTGTGTTATGGAATTCAGTTAAAAAACAATTGATGATTACAGGAGGCAAACAATTTGATCTGTTGTGAATTTAACTGTCCTAATAATATATACCTGATAATAATCATGAATCATCTATCTCACATGCTAGTTAAATATTAATATGAAGGTTAAATTTACATATTTTTGGTGAAACATTAAATTTACATATTTACTATTTTATTTATATTATATTTATCTATATTACATTAAAAGTTAAGTCTGATCTAAACATCAGATACGAAGGTTTTGAAAATTGGATGGGATGTTGAAATCCTTAAGACATCATTCTTTACCATCAATCAGTGTTTCACTGAGCGCGACAATCAAATGCCACAACTGTCCCAAACAGAGCCTCATTGTCAACATACGAGCACTATATGTCATTGAAGAGCTCTAGGCAAAATACTCCATTTAGCATAAGAATGTTTCTTGAATTATGCTAAATGGAGTATTTTGCCTAGAGTAATGTAAAATACTCCATTTAGCATAAGAATGTTTCTCAGTCAACATCATATTCTAGTTCTTCTAATAAAATTCACGCTGATTAAACTATGATTTATTTCTCAGTAATCTTAAAGGCTCCGTTTGGTGGGACTTATTTTCACCGGTCAAGCGGTTACGATCGCATGAACCGGACCTTAATTAAGGTCCGGTTCATGCGATCGTAACCGCTTGACCGGTGAAAATAAGTCCCACCAAACAGTGTCTTTATCAGCTACTTGAAATTTAATGTGTTTTTTGTTGTTGAAAGAAATAATACAAATATGTTTTATTTACATTTCCTAGAAAAAAAATCCAAGTACATATCAATTAAGATCTAATGAAATTATTTTAAGTAAATTACACATTCCTCAAAATTCCTTTATACCAAATATAAATTCTAATGGTAAATCACTTAGCAATGTAAAATTTGATGTTCGGTTCAAATCTAATCAATTAATAAATAATTAGATTTTGCTTGTGAAATATGAACAAAAGCATTTTTCTACTAAAAATTACTTCCCAAACTCCAGTGAAAATGGGAAGAATATTTTACGTTTCATCTCGAAAGAATGGTTTTTTCTCGAAATGTACGTGCGAAATATATCTTGGTGTAGAAATAAATGTGATTGATCTTTTCTCATGAGCTCAATCTTTTGTATGAATATGAGTTTGATCGTGTATTGTATTCTTCTCCTTGTTTTTCGCTCCCTAACAATTTATCCTTAATCAAACAATTTAAAACAAGACTATAAAATGGTCTATTCTATTCTCCTCCTTGGTTTGGCACAAGGAATGTATGAAATTTTCGGTCAAGGACCGAACGGAATGGTCACGATCCGGCAAAGTGAAATGCACTTTTGCGTGCGGCAGCCAAGCCGGCGTGACCGGATTGTGGGCACGCTCCGGTCGATCCGAAGCTCCGACGAAAAAAGTTGGCCAATAGATGACTGAGATTGGCATGTAATATGTAGTTTATGTATATAGTTATAGACGAAGGCAGACAGCATCATGCAATAAAATGGTAAGTCGGGCATGAATCTGTAAAATATCTCAATTCAAATTCTCAGGAGAGCGGCAGAATCCTTCCATGTAAATGGCGTCTTCCATTCTGAAAACCGCCGGCGACCGCCAAACTCTCATCTTCTCTCAAAACCTCAAGCTCACTCACCTTGCTCGTTGCGGCCGAATCGACCAAGCCGTCAAGCTCTTCGAAGCCATGCCCGCCCGTAACGCCGTCTCCTGGAACTGCATGATTTCCGCCTTCGCCAAGAACGGCCGACTCGCAGAGGCGCGCCGCCTCTTCGATCGCATGCCCTCCAAAAACCTGATATCATGGAACACCATGATCGCCGGATACTCACACAACGACTGCCTCCTCGAATCCTCCCAGCTATTCGACGAAATGCCCGCAAGAGACAGCTTCTCACTGACTCTAATGATCTCCTGTTACTCCCGCAACGGCGACCTGGAGAGGGCGAGAATCCTCTTTGAATCCTTTCCCGCGCTGAGATCTCCAGTTTGTTACAACGCGATGATCGCCGGATACGCAAAGAACGGCAGGTTTGAAGATGCCGTCGCTCTGCTCGATGAAATGCCGGCGTCAGCTCGGAATTTAATTTCTTGGAACTCCGTCCTCGTGGGATATACACAGAGTCAAGAGATGGCGCGCGGTTTGAAATTTTTTGAAGAAATGAAGGAGAAGGATGCCGTCTCATGGAACTTGATGGTGGATGGGTTTCTTCAAGTTGGAGACATTGAATCTGCTTGGATCTTCTTTAAAAAAACTCCATGCCCAAACATTGCTTCGTGGGTCACCATGTTGAGTGGATTTTCAAAGAATGGGAATATGGATGAAGCGAGGAGATTGTTCGATGAGATGCCGGAAAGGAATTTAGTTGCCTGGAACGCCATGATTTCCGGCTATGTTAAGTCTTTGCAAATAGAAGACGCCCATAATCTTTTCTGCGAAATGCCAGAGAGAAACTCTGTGACTTGGACTACAATGATTAATGGCTATGTTCGTGTCAGGAAACTCGAGAAGGCGAGAGAATTACTCGACGCAATGCCCTTCGAGAATGTCGCCGCGCAGACCGCGATGCTAACCGGCTACGTTCGGAGCATGAGAATGGATGAAGCCGAAGGCCTGTTTGCGAAGATCAGTACGCGAGACGATATCTGCTGGAACGCCATGATCTCCGGATATGCTCACAGTGGAAGAATGGATAAAGCGGTGGAGTTATTCGAGAGAATGCCAAGAAAGAACATGTTTTTGTTGAACACGATGATCGCCGGACATGCTCAGCAAGGAGAAATGCATAAAGCTTTTGAAATATTCAACCAGATGAGAGTGAGGAACACAGTATCATGGAATTCCATCATTTCTGGCCTCTCACAAAATGGATTCTTCTTTGATACACTTCAGAATTTTGTGCTGATGAGGAAGGAGGGCAGTAAACCAGATTGGTGTACATTTGCCTGTGGGTTGACTTCTTGTGCCCATCTTCCTTCTTTGCAAATGGGGAAGCAACTTCATCTTCTTCTTCTGGAAATCGGTCTTTCAAATGATTTATTCGCCGGAAATGCTCTGATAAATATGTACGCGAGATGTGGAAGGATCAGTAGTGCCAGGAAGGTATTTGATGAGATGGCATCAGTTGATCTTATTACATGGAACTCTTTGATTGCTGGATATGCCATTAATGGCTTTGGAAGGAAGGCAATATCAGTTTTCAGGGAGATGGAAGGGAAGGGGTTTATGCCTGATGAGATCACTTTCGTCGGAGTTCTATCAGCTTGCAGTCATGGAGGATTGGTTGAGGAAGGACTGAAATATTTCGACTCGATGAATAGAGTCCATGACGTGAAACCCGTGGCAGAACATTATGCCTGCATGGTGGACTTGCTTGGAAGGGCTGGTAGAGTAGAAGAGGCATATAAACTAGTTGGAGATATGCCTCTCGAGGCGAGCGCTGGTGTCTGGGGAGCGCTGCTTGGAGCTTGCAGGCTGCATGGGAACACGGATATTGCAAACTTTGCTGCTGCGAAATTGTTTGAAATCGAACCCCGGAGGGCTTCGAATTATGTTACGCTGTCAAATGTGCATGCTGATTCTGGGAGATGGGAGAAGGTGGGCAGGGTGAGGGCTGCAATGAAGGATATGGGAATGCAGAAGCAGCCTGGATGCAGCTGGGTTGATGTAAAGAGAAGAACATAAGCTCTTTTGTTTCTGATGATCGTCTTATTGGAGAGTATGGATGAAATGCTTCGAAGCTGGGTCTGATACGCTAGCGGTGGAGTTCGTTTTGGGCGAAAAAGTTTGTGTTTGTGGATGTTGGATATCCATTTGGAATTTTTGTATCAACGTATTGGACGGCAGCTGAATCGGAACCCGAAGATATACAATGGGGTTCCTGCAGGTAATGAAGAATTGATGATGGTTGAGTAATTTGAAAGAGAAGGGGTCTGACACGCTGACTTCGTTCACCAGAAATTTCTGCAGCCGACAAGTTTTGCTGCGGGTCGATGAGTTAAACTAGCCAAGGATTCCAGTGGGAGTACAACTAACTTGCCAGGTTTGTCTCCCTGAGATACTGGAACCTATGCTGTATATTTGGAAATTCATAATTTTTATTCTTTCAATTGAATAGGAAGCAATGCCACTACCAAAAAAGGTATATTTTTAAAACCCCAAGTTCTTTACAAATCATTGTGACAATTACAGTGAAGTTTCACATGTCAGATGTCTTCGAGGTGAGGGTCAAAATCCTAATCTTCTGCGGCCACCTTGGCATTGATCACTAGGCATATGGAAAGAGAACTTCATCGCATTTCATCGGATTGGTTCAGGGCGTCTCAAGCATTACGGCGACAGTCATATTTCGAGTAACTTTCTTCATGTGCTCATACAATGATGAGGTCTATTCTTGATTGGTTCCACTAAACGGCATCTTCTTGTCTTATTTGAGGGATCTGAAATTCAGATTTGAATATGAAAACTCCAACTTTGTTACCCAACTTTTCCCCCTTGATGACTAGGCATCCTTTCCTCCCTTGATGAGATGGAGCACTTGCCCGCAGCCGAGGGAAGACACCGAAGGAACATGTTAAAGAAAAACTCGTAAAGGCCCATACTTAGGCCCACTTGTAATCTTGTTTAGTACCACATCTTGGATTGAGATTCCTCTCTTCTTTCTCTTCCTATATAAATGTACAAATACATGTATTCTATGATGTGACATTTTTGAGAAATAAATAAAACCATTATTATTCTCTTCCTTCTGAGTATTTCTACAGAACACAAAGACGGGAAATAATCCCACAAAACGTGCCATAGACAGAAGATTTTGCTCACAACAATCAGAATTGGCACGACATCGAATGGTAACGGGCAGAAAGTGGGGTCAGTGGGGGGGGGGGGGGGGCTGATTTGAGGCTTCACGTGAGGAATAAGTGGGGAATTAGGGAGGTAGTTTGGGCCAGTTGTTAGAGAAATGAGGAGAGTAGTAGGGCAGAAATTTAGGAATTAATTCCTAAATTAAAGGAAGTGGGATAATGGGTGGTTTGAGGTAGTGGGGACGTGGATATTGAGGGGTGGTGGAGGTGGTGGCCGTCGTAGGTGGTGGTGGTCGCCGGAGATGTTTTCCGGCTATCGCCAGAAAACTTTAAATGAAGGGAAAATGGTGGCGGATGACCGAAGGTGGCCAAAGACGCTCTCTAGTGATCGTCAGAGGTGAAAATGAGGGAGAAAGAGGGCTATTTTTGTGTGATTATGTTGGGGAAGGTGTGGGGGATGACTGGCTGTTTTTGGAAGAGGGGGAATGGTGGTGGAATGGGGTGTTGTCGGCCAGGAAATGGGAGAGGAGAAAGGCTTAGGGCCGGTTGCTGATATTGGTGGAGAAGGGAAGTGATGCGGGTGGCTGGCCAAGGAGTGGAGGTCGAAGGGGTGTTGTCCGCCATCAAAGCTGATGATTCGAGCGACATAAATGGGTGTATCTATTTGTCCATCAAATAATAAAAAAGACAAAATTCCTTGAGCGCCCACTCCGAAATCTATACAAGCGAACCTATTCCTCGGTTTGCGGGGCTGATAATTGGAGTGAGTGTGCTCCTTTTGCATTGCGACATCGAAAAACCTCCAACTAGTGCCACCCTTGTGTCTTCGTGAATCACCTGTCTGCACTAAGCGACACACGACCGGAGCATAGAAGACTCCGCAGAGCGCTCCCGTGTGTGTCGATTTGAAGAGTGCGCTCGTGCACGTAGTTCCCAAAGCGCGCCCTTCAACGCAGAAGACTCGCATAATTATTGTAAATGAGCGGTAACCTGTCACTCTCGCCAAAGTAAATGTGTACTCGTATATAAATTGTCTGAATTGAGCCACACGTCATGTTTTCTTTTCTTTTCAGGCTTTAATTTCACGTCGAAATCTTGCGGTTAACTCTTTTAATCGTTTACACGTTCAGCTCACTTTCGAGTTAAGACTATCCGCTCAACCGGTCTGTAAGAGCACCGAGAGGCCACGATCATAATTAATTTGAGTACGTATATAAAAGATTCTTGCGATTATTAATAATAGAGTATATATACATATATAAAGATATCTTGAGCTATCCGTTTGACATATTTTTCGTTTTGATGAAGTGAAAGGGATGTTAGCAGGTGCCGTGCGATTATAGTGGATTTGGCAGGATTAGTTAAATTAATTAAACCATGATTACATTTAACCACCATTTCATTTGGCAGGATTAGTTAAAAAGATGGTGAACTAGAAAAATAACTAGAAAATAACTAAAATAACTAAAAAAAGGAAGAATGTTGAACTAGAAAAAGAAAGGAGGGAAGAGCATTATGATTACATTTCTTCCAATACAGTGAGACTACAACATGCAGCTGGGACTGCTTTTATAGCCACAAGGCAACCAGTTACAACTAGCTTAAAACAAGAATAAAATTAAGGGCTTGACATTGGTACTTGGCATACAAGATTTAACTATTTTAATATAAAAGCCCTGACAGGATCACACTTCAAAGCAGGGATGACAGCTCCAAATGAAAGTTAGACAGTGTTTTCGGCGCACACTAGGCTCAAGAAGGAAAGGACATCACATACACTTTTGCAGGTGAAGGCTTATGTTCCAACATATAGTCCTCCCAGAGCAGCCTATTGTCTCCAAAGGTTGAAACTTTAGAGCCAACATCCTTCAATTTTAAAAAAAAGTGTGCATAATCAGTTGAATTTATTAAATTAACATAACAAATATAAACTAAATGACACTTGTGCTTTTTTACATGTTCAGGTTCTTTTGTTGTGACTAATTTATGGCATATTTTGAAAGTAACATAAATAGATTTCTTATGATGTTTAGTCTCATTTACTTCCTTTTGTTAATCTGCAATCTATCTTGTTTGAAGACCTTTTATCTTTCTTCTGATGTGATGTGATGGATGTCTCAATGGAGGGATTTGTTATCTAGAACTACATTTATTATCGCTATGTAAGTTCTCAAGTATGATTCTTTTGTTAAATATTGACCATCGACGTAATTGGTTGGATCACAACTCATGTATGAAATGCAGCTCATTGCATGCTTGCATGGAGCTCCACTAACTTGTTATTTTTTTTGTTGCAGTTTCTACCCTTAATCTATTAATAGCATATTATGAGATTAAAATTACGTTTAGCCAAATGAGGAGAGATCACCGGTGTTGTTTGTGTCTACCCGATGTGAGGAACAGAGCTTCTGCTTCGGTTTGCCAAATGAGGAGAGATCACCGGAGGGGAGTAGAGGACGGCGGACGGCTTCTCTTTGGAGTCGAGGACGCGAAGTCGAGGGCGGTGGACGACCTCTCTTCCGAGTTGAGGACCCGAAGTTGAGGACTACATTTTGCTGCTTTTGAGGCTTGATTAATCAAACAATATTAATACCTAAAAACTAGAGATTTTTTTGAAGGGTCCAATATTTTACCATTCTAAAATCTGAAAAGAGTCTAAATATAATGTTCTAAGGCTAAATTGGCGCACACAAAAATTATGGCTTTTGGCACTTTGCACCCCCTAAAGTGAGTATTTTGACACTTTGCACCTCCAAATTTGATTTTTAGCACTTTGCATCCTACAAAGCTTTTAATGGAGCACTTTGCACCCTCAAATAACAATATTCAAATTTATGATTAAAAATAACCATTTAAATCATATCATATGGGGTAGTTTCGGTATTTCCAAAATTAAAAACCCCAGATGAGCAAACCGGTTCTCCTTTAAAACTCCCATTCGCGTGTTCTTGTTCCTGCGGGAGTTCGTGGCCGCCGCCGACGACAATGAAGTTCTTGTTCCTGCGGGAGTTCCTGCGAGCGATCTTATAGCAAAGGCCAGATTTTTCGGCGCCACTGTGAACAAGAACGACATTGGATCAGGCGTTCTCGGAGGTATAACGATCGTGAGGTATAACGATCGCTTCCTAACCGTAGCCCTACTCAAAATCCAGAACGCCTGATGCAAGATTTGAGTATGTATTACCGCTTGAAATCCAGAACGTCTAATACTTGGATTTCTTCATCCTTCCTAACTATAGCCCTACTCGACGGCAGTTGTTCAATGATCGACCACCGATCTTTTGATTTCTCCCTCCTTCCTAACTGTAGCCCTACTCAGCGTCAATTTTTCTCCCGAGCAGGTATAATATCTAAGCCTACCTAAACCGATTTTCTCCTTGTTCTTTGTGGTTACTTACAGATTTTTTTTCTTATTGTTCTTTGTGCTTGGCTCTGTTTATACTTCCCAGTAATGCTTGTGAAGAGGACCAAATTGACATAGCCATCAAACCTCGGGAACCAATATGATTTTTGGCGAGCCAAAATTTTCATAGGGATAACAAATGACAGATGCACAGTCGCACCTGGGGCACGTGAAACACCAATGCACAACTTCTAGTATATATGCACACAGAGTTATAGATGCACACGAGTAGCCGTGCACGGGGGCTATGCCTGTACATGCTTGCTCTTGATTGCAAATGAGCTTTGCTCGTCCGTGAAAACTTTGGCTACGCATGGGCTCCGTAAGGATGCTAGTCAACAAAAAGATTAGCTTGAGCTAGTTCTTGAGTTTAGTCAAAGCCAAAATGACCTTATTGGCCTAGTGACCTGCATCTTGGTGTATGCTGGAAATGAACTACAATGACATATAATGAACTTTTTGAGAGAATGAATTCGAAATTGATTCCCCTAATCCCGGTCGGCAATCAACGATCTCTGAACGGCAATCCGGTCCCAAGTTCCAGCGCACAATTATGATCGGTTGACGATTCCTCCTTCTGGTCGAAGATTGATGATCGCCGGCTGTCAAACCCCAAGCCTCCGTGGCGATCGACGCACAACTTATTGTAAAAATTTTAAATAAAATTTATACACATTTTTTAATAAAATTTGATGTAACATGATCTCGTGTCCCATGCGACGGTACTCACGTCGCTCGCCTTCTTCAGTGCTCATCGACAATAATGAAGACATCAAGCGAAGCTAGCTAGGGTCCAATCATCGACGCCCACTGCATGCACACTCGATCCTTATGTGAAGCTCTATTCACATGCATATACCTCGTCGCGCTGGCCAGCAAGGCGTGCACAACACCACCAAAACAACAACACAATAAAATTCGCTTGATTCACGCATGGGCTCTATTTTGCTCTATATCTCAGTACATCTTACATTAATCACACACACATTCCGAGCATGCATCTCTGTTTACACTCAAGTCTCAACACGTAAACTTGCATATACACTAAGGCTGTAAATTGGAACCAACCGAACCGCATAATCGAATCGAACCAAATCAAATCGTACAGTTCGGTTCGGTTTTAGTAGCCTACGGTTCGGTTACGGTTCCATTTTTTTTAAAATCGTGTGGTTCGGTTCGGTTCACGGTTCGAAATGTCAAATCGAACCGAGTCAAACCGTATTAACTTTAATAAAATTTTAATATATTTTCAATATATTTAGGCCTTAACTCTTGTTACAACTTACATAAAAGTCACAACTTTCGGTTTTATAATAGTTAACCAGTGACAATAATCTAAATGTTGCATGTTTTGCTAATACTTCCTGCCCTTTTCCAATATTAAATGTTGTATATTGTGGTTATGCTAATACTAGTTACATTCAAATATACAATGTACTTTGTTCGGTTCCAATTTTTTGGAACCACATGCATGTGGTTCGGTTAATGGTTTTGATCAAAAATCGAACCAAATCGAACCGTTACATGCCTAATATACACACCCACCTACGACCTAAACCTCGTATTTTTTACATATGCCTAAAATCTGGTTCAAAAAATGCTAAACGCACTCTCATGCGTGGAGTGTGAATATCGAAAAACCTCCTCACTAATGGGATAATCACCTGATAGTGGGGGAGGAGGAGCGCCCAAGGTGCAAACTCCCCGACCTAACCGCCCGAGCGGGGCGGCCCCTTGTTCGCCCGACCCTCTGGCCGCCCAAACCGGGCGGCCCTCTGGACGTCCGAGCCTGGTGGCCACTTGGCAGTCCAAATCGGGCGGCTCCTTGGCCATCCGGCCTTCCACCGGCACCCAGCTAGGCGCGCAACAATGGGCCACCCCCTTGGTTGCCCAGATCGGGCGGACCCTTGACCACCCAGCCCTCCAGCCGCTCGAACCAAGCGGCTCTCCAGCCGCCAGAGCCGGGCGGCCCCTTGGCTGCCCGACCTTTCGCCGTCGCCGAGCCAGGCGTGCAACAGAGGGCCTCCCTAGACCGCCCGACCCACCGGTTGCCCGAGACGGGCGACTTCCTACCGAGCGCCCGATCGGGTGCCTCCCCAAGTCGGGCGGCTCCCCGGCCGCCAGGTCTTGCCCGGGACCGCAATCCCTCGGCCGCCGGCTGGCCGCCCCTCCCCTCGCCGTCGAAGCGGTCTCTGCGTCTGATGGGCCCGAACCGCCCAGGGGCAAAATCGTCAAATTCATAAAAATGGTAATCCACGTGCTCCAATTCAGAAATTCCTATTCGTCCATCCGAAAGCCACAAAGGTAAAAATATCGGGTCGCCCCTCCTGAATTCTATAAAAGGACCCCTAAGGCCCTCACTTAAGGAGGAGCAAAAGAGATGCGCTTAAGAGCAGAGAATCACCTAAGTTTCGAAAGACCGCTCCCGAACGCGCCTCAATGCGCTCCACTCTCAAGACCACTCCCGAGCGTGCCTTTATGCGCTCCCGAGCGTGCCTCAACGCAGTCCGCTCTCCAGAGCGCTCCCGAGAGCACCTCAACGCGCTCCAAGCGCGCCTCAACCCGCTCCCGAGCGAGCCTCAACGCGCTCCGCTCCCAAGACCGCTCCCGAGAGCGTCTCAACGCGCTCCGCTCTCAAGACCTATCCTGAGCGCAGCTCAACGCGCTCTGCATGCAAGGCCGCGCCCGAGAGCGCCTCAACCCGCTCCGCTCTCAAGACCGCTCCCGAGTGCGCCTCAACGCGCTCCGCTCTCAAGACCGCTCCCGAGTGCGCCTCAACGCGCTCCGCTCTCAAGCCCGCTCCGACGTGCGCCTCATAGCGCTCCGCTCTCAAGACCGCTCACGAGTGCGCCTCAAAGCGCTCCGCTCTCAAGACCGCTCCCGAGTGCGCCTCAAAGCGCTCCGCTCTCAAGACCGCTCCCGAGTGCGCCTCAATGCGCTCCGCTCTCAAGACCGCTCTCGAGGGCGCCTCAACGCGCTCTGCTCTCAAGACTGCTCCCAGAGCGCACCTCAACCCGCTCTGTTCCCAAGACTGCTCATGAGTACGCTCCCTACACACTTCGCTCCTGAACGACACCGGCAATTCATAAGACTTTCTGCAAAGCTCACAGAACACCTCTCAAGCGTACTCCAACGCGATCTGCGCGCATTGTGCCCTCCAGTCAACAACAAGTTCTTCGTTCCAGAACCCCCAACGTGCAACAAGAGGTAAGGTACAGAGGTCAAGACACACAAGCCTTCTAGTTAACATCAAGCTTTCCGCTCCAAGCTCGTCTACGCACAACAGGAGACAAGCCACAGACTGGAAGACGCGTGGAGCGCGCACTGCCCATGATGCAGGACGTCGGGGCCCCGCCGCACCCCGTGGCATCACACCAGCTAGCGGACCACGGCCAAGCACGCCTGCCAGAAGGACTGCAGTCCAGGCACCCCAACCCGTCTCCGCGCCTGTTCTCAGCGTGGCGGGTTGTTGAGGCTGAGGCTCGATCCCCAGACCTCCTTGATAAGGTCAGTTGGTGATAAGGCCTGTTAGAAGTGGTTCTTATCAAGGAGGTCTGGGGATCGAGCCTCAGCCTCAACAACCCGCCGCGCTGAGAACATGCGCGGAGACGGGTTGGAGTGCCTGGACTGCAGTCCTTCTGGCAGGCGTGCTTGGCCGTGGTCCGCTAGCTGGTGTGATGCCACGGGGTGCGGTGGGGCCCCGACGTTCTGCATCAGCCCAAGCCACCAATCAACAACCAAGGACTCTAACGCATGCAAAGCACAATACTCCCCTCTGCACAAGAAGTAGTACTTAGCTCCGTGAGCGGTGGTCTGTCACCCTCATAGCTCTTTTCTCTCTCTCTCATCCTCAACAAGTGTAAACGAGAGGCGACATGTCGCACTCGAGTTCTCTAAGAGCTCTGTAACACAAAGAAGATAGTGAAAATTTGATCGGCACAACTCCGACCACATGATTTTTCACCTATTTTCGGGATTTTCCACGTTAAAAAATTTTTCTTGCCATCCGTCACGTTCTTTTTTACATTGACTGTTTGCGCGCTTGACCGCTCCAGAGCTAAGACGGTCCAATTTAGACCGATCTACTGGAAGCCTGGAGCAACAATCTCATTTCAACTGTCTCTAGCGAATGAAAAGCTATTTTACAACCGCTGGAATTGTTTTTGTAACTATTTGGCTGTAGCGTTTTCTGAAAAACCCGGATCTACTTTCGCGTTTTTGGGCAGCCTCTGCGAACTGCGAAGCGGATAAGAGGCCGCGTATAGCGAACCCTAAATCCTCACAAGCAATTTCGCTCCCGATCTCTCGCGAGCCCGACGACCCCTGCCCTGCGCGCATCGTTTTCCCCTTCTCCGACGACATCGACGCCTTCTCCAGTTCTCCGGCGACAGCAACGGCTTCTCCAGTTCTCCGGGGACAGCAACGACCTCCTCCAGATCTCTGGCGAGCCCGAGGACCGCTTCCCTGCGCGCATCTTCTTCCCCTTCTCCGACGACTGCGACGACCTCTACAGCTCTCCGGAGACAGCAACGACCTCCAGATCTCCAGTTCTCCGGCGACACCCGATTCCCGTTCTTCTCAGGTCCAATTTCTGCTTGGTTTTGGATTTTCGAATTTCTGTTAGTGTTTGTTTAGGGGGATGTTTTGAATTTTAGGTTAATTTTGTTTGGATTTTTGGGTGTTTGTATGTGTTTTTTCAGATTTTTATGTCTGTGTGTATGTGGATTTGTGTGTGTGGTTGTGGATGTGTGTGTTTGTTTTGGATTTGTGTATGTGTATGTGTGTGTGTATGTGTATGTGTTTGTTGAGGGGGATGTTTGTATATGGATTTGTGTGTGTGTGTGTGTGTGTGTGTGTGTGTGTGTGTGGATTTGTGTGTGTGTGTGTGTGTGTGTGTGTGTGTGTGTGTGTGTGGATTTGTGTATGTGGATTTGTGTGTGTGTGTATGTGGATTTGTGTGTGTGTGGATGTGTGTGTGAATGCGTATGTTGATGTGTGTGTGGATGTGTGATTTGTGTGTGGATGTGTATGTGAATGTGTATGTTGATGTGTGTGTGGATGTGTGTGTTGATGTGTGTATGGATGTGTTTTTTTTGGATTTTGTATGTGAATGTGTATGTTGATGTGTGTGGATGTGTGTGTTGATGTGTGTGTGGATGTGTGTGTTGATGTGTGTGTGGATGTGTGTTGATGTGTGTGTGGATGTGTTTTTTTTTGGGATTTTGTATGTGAATGTGTATGTTGACGTGTGTGGATGTGTGTTGGTTTTGGATTTTGTATGTGAATGTGTATGTTGATGTGTGTGTTGATGTGTGTGTTGATGTGTGTGTGGATGTGTGTTTAGTGTGTTTGTGTTTGTGTGTGTGTATGTGTGTGTTTTGTGTGATTTGTGTTTGTTGTATGGGTATGTGTTATGTGTGTTTGTGTGCGTGTGTGTGTTTTGTGTGATTTGTGTTTGTTGTGTGTGTGTATGTGATTTGTGTTGTGTGTGTTTGTGTGTGTGTGTGTTTTGTGTGATTTGTGTTTGTTGTATGTGTATGTGTTATGTGTGTTTGTGTGCGTGTGTGTGTTTTGTGTGATTTGTGTTTGTTGTGTGTGTGTATGTGATTTGTGTTTTGTGTGTTCCGTGTGTGTGTGATTTGTGCGTGTTTTGTGCGTGTTTTGTGTGTGTATATGTGTATATGTGTATATGTGTGTATATGTGTGTATGTATTTGTGTATGTGTATGTGCATGGTGTATGTATATGTGTGTTTGTGTGTATATGTGTGTATATGTTAGTGTGTTTAACAAATGATGGAGGAAATAAAAATTGTTATGTTGGAAAGATTATCAAGTTTTGTTTCTATTTAATATTTTTGAATCTTGTAATGTTGTTTTGGAAAATTTTATATTTTTGAGACATCTTGTAATGTCATTTGGAGATATCTATTTTGACCACTTTGAATTATTCTGTGTTGTTTCTACTTTGCTGATTGCTGTTTATTTATATTTCAATATTTTTGTTTCGAAAAAAAAGCTGTTCTACCAAACAGTTTATTTAAAAGAGCTCTGTTCCATCAGCGCTTTCAAACAGACTCTCCAAACAACCTGCAACTTTTCAAAACTGCTCCTAAAAGAGCTCTGTCAGCAGCTTTTCAATGCGCAACAACTCCCCCAAACAGACCCTCCATCTCTTCTTCTACACAACTCGGGAGTTTCCCCTTTCAGCCACTTCTGACCCAAAAAGTGATTTCTACTCGCCATTAGAGAAGTGGAAGGTCTTCTCTTACCCCCGGAGGAATTTGCTTCTTCGCGCTTTCTTCCATTCCCCTCTTCTCAGATTCCTTCCTTAAACCCGAGTCGAGGTATACATTTCAGTGCTTTCACCGTCTTCACCTCCCGGGTTCTATAGATTCTTATGCTATCACGGAAACCGGTGTTTTGGCAATTTGGTAGGTTCTGTTTTTGGTTCTAGATCTATAATATAAGTTGTTCTCTGCAAGTTGTAGAGTTAATATCTCTAATCCTTCCCTCCCACCTTTTCTGTTTTAGTGTCGCGTGAGCCCTTGCGCCGTCGGAGAGAGAGAGAAGCGAGGAGATCGAATTTCCTCCCACCTCGTCGTTAGCTGCCGCCGGAGCCCCTCTCTGCTGTCGCCGATCATGAGGGAGGGAGAAGGGTTCCTCTGCTAGGTCGTCGATGAGAGGAGTTCCTACTGCCCTTCTTGCCGCCGCTTGGTCGCAAGCTGAGAGGAGGAAGGAGGGGAGGCCGGGGTTGCTACTGAGTTTTGCTCCAGAACTGAGATCCACTCTCTGTCGAGCTCTAATGCGTCGGACGCCCCCTTTGCCCCTCCCTCCATAACTAACATTTTCTCCTCTCCGTACCCAATCTGCCGACCGTCCCTTGTTGCTAAGGCTGTTGGTGGGCGTGGCCGACCAAGAAGAGTAGTTCTCAGCTAGGGCATATCTATCTTGCCCTTTGGAAAGGGCGCTGAGTTTTGTTGATGGACTTCTCTCCGGGACTCCCTTTTTGGGGGTGCCCTTGTGCTGTTTCATGGAGAGAAGGTGGAGGAGAAGAGGAGGCCACTTTTGTTGGAGCCCTCTTGCCGAAGAAAGCTTGTCGCCACCGGAGTTAGAGAACTCCAACCGACAAGCCGTCGCCGCCAACACAAGGAAACCGCGCCACGATTACTCTCCGCCCAAATCCCTGAGGCTTTAATGTCCGGGAAGGATTGGATGCAGGTAGCGATCTCTTTCTCCCCGGGTTTATGATTCGATTGATGCATGTGTATTTTTGTGATGTGATTGTGTGACACCCGATGTCTTTTATTAGAGAACCTGAGGCGGTTTAGGTTCCTAGTGAACCTTCAGGTCGATTGTGTCCGTCCTCGACATAATTTGCATTAGAAATATCCGACGAACAGTTTCAGATTAGGCATGCTATGTGAAGCCTACTTGTGGCAATAAGCCCGGATCGGTGATGTTGATTGCATATTTTATACTGGATAATTATTTGCGTTTCTTTTGTCGTGTGCGCTTACAGGCTGAGAATCAACATTGGTTGAGGCCGTGGGAATCTGTGTATGGCCTAGGTTTGTAGTGAGACCATGTCGATTTGTGGTTTTTACCTGTAGAAGAACGTGAGTGGCGACGAAAGAATTTGAATATAAATTAATGACGATGCTTAGTGGATTTTAAGTGTTGTCTTACGACTCATTGACATAATTATCGACGTTGGGCTAAAGGCTCCAAGTTTTGGATAAATGCCATATAAACTGATAATGCTTTATAGAGTACGTGGTGATGAACACTTACACATAAGATCGATCATAATATTAATAAAATCATCATAAGTGACGTTGGAGGGTTAATTGGTCAAATCCCTCCTAATTGGTTTTTGAGCGGAGTATGTTATGTGAGCACCATTCATGAAATTATCTATATGAAAGCGAGTTGAACTCGGAGGTGTTCGATGCCATTTAGTGGCTTAATAGTGTTGAATAATCATGTAGAATCTTATTTGATTTTATTAGGTCCCCGCCCAGAGTATGTGGTAGATATGATAGCACTTGTAGCATGTTTTTCTCCTATTTTGATTATGTGATGTTGCTTCTGATTAAGTGATCGGGACAAAGTAAAGTCGAACCCGCATCGTGTTGGTGATACGATGAACTGAGCAATGAGAACAGACTTAACCGAACCCGCACCATGGATGTGGTAGCATGGAGTGTATCCCTTTTATATGTTGAACCATGGGAGAGACCGTGAGTCTGACTATAGTTCGGACCGGTGAGATGCTCAGTGGACTTGGAGTTTTGTGTGCTCCTAGTCTTGGTTGGAGTGCTTTGAGTGCACTATACTTGTGTCTGAGCCTTTGATGAGACTTAGGGCTGTTGTTATTGCTTTGAGGACACAGGTCAAGTAGGCGGCCCTCTTTCACGTTTGCTCTGATGGTTGTAGGCCTGACCCTCCTGTCGCTACGTTTGAGAGTGTGGGGCAAACTAGACCTCTGTCGCTTCTGATAAAATTGTTGTGTAGCTCGACATAAAAAGGGCATGTGAGTATTATGGGCTGTGTACTTAACGCTATCACTCTCTGATTTGAATTCTCCATTTTCTTTTAAAATACAACTCTTGAAGCATATAAGCACATTTAGTGTTAATATTGTTTAACAAAAAAAGAGAAAAAATCTCAAGTCAAGTGAGTTTAGTTTCGTATAAAAATATTCTGTATTAGAAAAAAAAAGGTTTATGCTATTGTTAAAGCTTTATATGCTTCTCCTTCATCCCTATCATTTTTGACGAAGAATTTCGCTGCAGGTATATATTTGGCACAGGAAAGCTATGAGTCTCATTGAAGCTTTACCGGGGCATTCCGGTGCCGTCAATTGCGCCAGTTGGAGCGCTACGAACCCCCCACATACTTGCATCCAGTAGCGATGACCGCACAATTCTCATATGGGGACCGAAAAGGCCAAGCCTTAAGCGCAAGGACACGTTAAGCAATGGATCCATCCGCCAGTGCAATGGAACCTGCAAATGAGCCACCCCTCCCACTTCATTCAGTTATGTACATCTTCCCTTTAATCCTCTCTGTTATTTGAATGGTCTCAAATAATAGATGAGCTTCTCTATATATATAACACTGTTAATTGCTATTCTGTGACCTTTTCAACATCTTTTCAAATATTCCTTTTTCCCAGCTCATGGTTCTGGCTGTTCCTCTAAGTTTTTCATGATTTTTAATATTCTAATTAATTATTAGTTACCTAAATTTCTCTTGGGTGTTAGCATAATTGCTTGTTGCACCTCTCTATCTTTTGAAAGTACATTGACTTCCCCTCGAATTTATATATCATAATATGCATGCACAAATGCTTCAAGGGGTTGTTTTTATGCACGCAAGTTATGAAATATAAACACAGAAGGGAGGTTTATCTAATTTCAGAGATAGAGAGGTGCAACTTTACAATGTCACATTTCAGAAAGTAGATTCAGACATCTTTATGAAACTATAGGGAACATATTTAGAAGGAAAAATTGGACATTTATACAAATGTCGAATATGAACCCAATTATCCAATAAAAAATTGAGATTAATATTAAGAGATCGCCAACTGGCAACTGGTAATTCTATTCCATTAGACATCAGAATGAATTCCACTGGTAATATGCTATTTGTAATATTATCACAAAATGCCATTTCATACTAGATTCTAACCTGAGATAGACAGATAAAGAGCAACAATGTTATATCTTCAGTTTTAACCGCCCATCTCTCCAAACATCACCGCCCACTTAAATAGACCCTAAGTTGAAAATTGATTGACATTGAAATTAGCTCTCACCTATTTTTTTTGGTTAAATGAGCAAAATTAATGTTTCTCGAACACCTCAGATAAAATAAAGTAAAAATAGATAAAATAGAGTTACTTACCAACACCCTTGAAACTCGTATCCGTCCTTATCACCAGCTTTTTCGATGCCTTCTTTATGAACTCTCTGCAAAGACAAGATCAAGAAACCAGTTATGAATTGGAATTCAGTGAAGTAAACTGCAAAAAGAATCCATTTCTCTTAAACAATTCGCACACACCTTACTCAAAAGGTTCATCTTCAGTGCGCTTAATCGCGCCGTCTTCGTGCTGGTATAGGATATGTCCACGACATAACTCTGATTTCTATAATCCAAACATCTGCAATTTTATCATATAACAACTCGTATGAATCAGAGGCGAAGAGATCAAGCGTTTGTCCGACAAATCATCCTACATAAATTATACCGGAATCATTTCCAGTTGAAGAAATTTCTCGTCTTACCGGAATTTGTACATGTAGAACTTGGAACAATGGCGCCCATGGAGATCTCTTTTCCGAAAAGCATGAACTTAGTGGCTCCCGGGGTGCCGGAGACATTCAGGGAGGATTCAGGATTTTGACTGATCCCACGTCTTTCTAGTGGCGCTGACAATGAGGAAGATTCAGGCTTTGACAATGAGGAAGATTCAGGCTTATCGCTGATCCGCAGTTTTTTTGGAGGAGGTGATAACACTATTAAATTCTCCGGGACAATGACAGAGCTATGATCTAGTTCCACTAACCACGGGCTAACACGTTCGACATCCTTCATACGACCTGGATCGTCCCATGTCACCTGCAACAATTAACATTTTTCATATGATCAAGAAAGAAAAAGAAGAAGAAGCAAGGTAAACATAAAAACCTTTAGACACTTCCAAGTGGATCGGATCCAGGCCATGTATCAGCAGACTCAACAGAAGAAACTGTCCCCATGAACCATTTTGTCCCCTAAGTTTCCTCTGCCCAAATCGGCATTTTTATCTTCATTCCCACGCACCAGCTAACTTTCAAAGCAGCTTCCACAATCGCCGCCTTCACAAAATACTCAGGCGTGCCGAAATTCGGATAATAAACAACCTCCACCGGCTTCCCGCCGGCGGCGAGACTCGCCGCCTCGATCACAGAATTTGCATTCAATCTCTCAAGACCAATCAGTCTCTTCGATCTTCGGATCGCCACGAAAAGATCTCCGCCCTCAGATCTCAAGAACAACATTGTATCTCCGGCGACGAGTCTCTTCTCAATCACAAAATTGGTCCAATCGGTTGTCAGCAAGAGCTTGCTATTCTTTCCTATTAAAATATGCCGGAAATTCCACATTTTTTCGTGAATATCCTTCACAGATAGGATTTGAACGGGCGCTGCCGCCATGTAATCCAATTTTGGGAATATATAATCCACGTGGTATTTCTGAACGGAGAAATTGCCGGTGGCGTCAGATTGCGTTACTTTCTTTGTTTGATATAAAAGTTTCTCCTTCGAGTCCGATCTGTCGCTCTCAGAAGAAACTTTGTTATCTTCTACCGTCTGGTCGTCGGGATTTACGGGGATCATTTTTATATTACGAAGACATTGTCGTTGTCAGAATCGGCCATGAGTTTGACATAGGCGACGCGACGGAGGATGAGAGGTGGAATTGTGATGGAAGTGTTGAAGTGTCCGGTGATTTGTCCCCTGAAGTATCCTCCGCCCAAATCGGCATTTTTATCTTCATTCTCACGCACCAGCTAACTTTCAAAGTTGCTTCCACAATCGCAGCCTTCACAAAATACTCAGGCGTGCCGACATTCGGATAATAAACAACCTCCACGGGCTTCCCGCCGGCGGCGAGACTCGCCGCCTTGATCACAGAATTTGCATTCAATTTCTCAAGACCAATCAGTCTCTTCGATCATCAAATCCCCACGAAAAGATCTCCGCCCTCAGATCTCAAGAACAACATTGTATCTCTGGCGACGAGTCTCTTCTCAATCGCAAAATTGGTCCAACCGGCTGTCAGCAAGTGCTTGCTATTCTTTCCTATGAAAATATACTGAAAATTCCATATTTTTCCGTGAATATCCTTCACCGGTAGGATTTGAACAGGCACCGCCGCGTGTATTCCAATTTTGGGAATATATAATCCACGTGGTATTTCTGAACGGAGAAGCTGTTGGTGGCGTTAGATTGTGTTACTTTATTTGCGTGATATAAAAGTTTCTCCTTCGAGTCCGATCTGTCGCTCTCGGAAAAAACTTTGTTATCTTCTACCGTTTGGTTGTCGGGATTAACGGGGATCATTTTTATATTGGCGAAGACATTGTCGTTGTCAGCATCGTCCATGAGTTTGACGGATGCGACGCGATAGAGAATGAGAGGTGGAATTGTGATGGAAGTGTTGAAGTGGGCGGGGATTTGTGTGTGCTCTGCGTGGCCCTGAGGGAAGTAGTAGACTAGAGAACCCGCCGTTGGCATCTGTGTGACATTACCGGAACAAGCTTGCCATAATTGCGGGTTTATGCAATTTTCTGCTTTGTTGATTTTCATAGCTTCTGTAGGATGGAATCAATATTATACATAAATAAATAAGCCTCTTGAATTAGTCAATCAGAGAGTTTAGGAAAAAAAAAGAGGCAATACCTTAAGTCTAGCCACACTCTTTCAGACTGTAATTTAGCCGGCAAAATTTTCTGTTGAACAAAAGAAGTCTCCTCCTGCAAGGACCAAGTTGGCACTACAATCAATAATATTATTTACAATTTGAAATTGATACTCAAATCTTACAAATTAAAAATCGAGAGACCTGACTTCTAAAATCTTCCAGCCGACTTATCTTGCAGTTGGTGCGCATACACCAAAATAATATCCTGCAAAGACCAAGTTGGCACAACAATCAATAATATTATTTACAATTTGAAATTGATACTCAAATCTTACAAACTAAAAATCTAGAGACCTGACCTCTAATATCTTCCAGCCGACTTATCTTGCAGTTGGTGCGCATACACCAAAATAATGTCCTGCAAAGACCAAGTTGGCACAACAATCAATAATATTATTTACAATTTGAAATTGATACTCAAATCTTACAAACGAAAAACCGAGAGACATGACCTCTAATATCTTCCACCGACTTATCTTGCAGTTGGTGCGCATATACCAAAATAATGTCCCGCAAGGACCAAGTTGGCACAACAATCAATAATATTATTTACAATTTGAAATTGATACTCAAATCTTACAAACTAAAAACCTAGAGACCTGACCTCTAATATCTTCCAGTCGACTTATCTTGCAGTTGGTGCGCATACACCAAAATAATGTCCTGCAAGGACCAAGTTGACACACCAATCAATAATATTATTTACAATTTGAAATTGATACTCAGATCTTACAAACTAAAAACCGAGGGACTTGACCTTTAATATCTTCTAGCCGACTTATCTTGCAGTTGATGCGCACCGCACACCCACCAAAATTTTGGTGTATGCGCACCAACAAAAATTTTGGTGTATGCGCACCCACCAAAATTTTGGTGTATGCGCACCCACCAAAATTTTTGTGTATGCGCACCCACCAAAATTTTTGTGTATGCGCACCCACCAAAATTTTGGTGTATGCACACCCACCAAAATTTTGGTGTATGCGCACCAACTGCAAGATATGTCAGCTGGAAGATATTAGAGGTCAGGTCTCTCGGTTTTTAGTTTGTAAGATTTGAGTATCAATTTCAAATTGTAAATAATATTGTTGATTGTTGTGCCAACTTGGTCCTTGCAATACATTATTTTGGTGTATGCACACCAACTGCAAGATAAGTCGTCTGGAAGATATTAGAGGTCATGTCTCTCGGTTTTTAGTTTGTAAGATTTGAGTATCAATTTCAAATTGTAAATAATATTATTGATTGGTGTGCCAACTTGGTCCTTGCAGGATATTATTTTGGTGTATGCGCACCAACTGCAAGATAAGTCGGCTGGACGATATTAGAGGTCAGGTCTCTCGGTTTTTAGTTTGTAAGATTTGAGTATCAATTTCAAATTGTAAATAATATTATTGATTGTTGTGCCAACTTGGTCCTTGCAGAAATTATTTTGGTGTATGCGCACCAACTGCAAGATAAGTCGGCTGGAAGATATTAGAGGTCAGGTTTCTCGGTTTTTAGTTTGTAAGATTTGAGTATCAATTTCAAATTGTAAATAATATTGTTGATTGTTGTGCCAACTTGGTCCTTGCAATACATTATTTTGGTGTATGCACACCAACTGCAAGATAAGTCGGCTGGAAGATATTAAAGGTCAGGTCTCTCGGTTTTTAGTTTGTAAGATTGGAGTATCAAATTCAAATTGTAAATAATATTATTGATTGTTGTGCCAACTTGGTCCTTGCAGGAGGAGACTTCTTTTGTTCAACAGAAAATTTTGCCAGCTAAATTACAGTCTGAAAGAGTGTGGCTAGACTTAAGGTATTGCCTCTTTTTTTTTCCTAAACTCTCTGATTGACTAATTCAAGAGGCTTATTTATTTATGTATAATATTGATTCCATCCTACAGAAGCTATGAAAATCAACAAAGCAGAAAATTGCATAAACCCGCAATTATGGCAAGCTTGTTCCGGTAATGTCACACAGATGCCAACGGCGGGTTCTCTAGTCTACTACTTCCCTCAGGGCCACGCAGAGCACACACAAATCCCCGCCCACTTCAACACTTCCATCACAATTCCACCTCTCATTCTCTATCGCGTCGCCTCCGTCAAACTCATGGACGATGCTGACAACGACAATGTCTTCGCCAATATAAAAATGATCCCCGTTAATCCCGACAACCAAACGGTAGAAGATAACAAAGTTTCTTCCGAGAGCGACAGATCGGACTCGAAGGAGAAACTTTTATATCACGCAAATAAAGTAACACAATCTAACGCCACCAACAGCTTCTCCGTTCAGAAATACCACGTGGATTATATATTCCCAAAATTGGAATACACGCGGCGGTGCCTGTTCAAATCCTACCGGTGAAGGATATTCACGGAAAAATATGGAATTTTCGGTATATTTTCATAGGAAAGAATAGCAAGCACTTGCTGACAGCCGGTTGAACCAATTTTGCGATTGAGAAGAGACTCGTCGCCGGAGATACAATGTTGTTCTTGAGATCTGAGGGCGGAGATCTTTTCGTGGGGATCTGATGATCGAAGAGACTGATTGGTCTTGAGAAATTGAATGCAAATTTTGTGATCAAGGCGGCGAGTCTCGCCGCCGGCGGGAAGCCCGTGGAGGTTGTTTATTATCCGAATGTCGGCACGCCTGAGTATTTTGTGAAGGCTGCGATTGTGGAAGCAACTTTGAAAGTTAGCTGGTGCGTGAGAATGAAGATAAAAATGCCGATTTGGGCAGAGGATACTTCAGGGGACAAAATTGTTCATGGGGACAGTTTCTTCTGTTGAGTCTGCTGATACATGGCCTGGATCCACTTGGAAGTGTCTAAAGGTTTTTATGCTTACCTTGCTTCTTTTTCTTCCTTGATCATATGAAAGATGTTAATTGTTGCAGGTGACATGGGATGATCCATGTCGTATGAAGGATATCGAACGCGTTAGCCCGTGGTTAGTGGAACTAGATCATAACTCTGCCATTGTCCCGGAGAATTTAATAGTGTTATCTCCTCCTCCAAATAAACAACGGATCAGCGATAAGCCTGAATCTTCCTCATTGTCAAAGCCTGAATCTTCCTCATTGTCAGCGCCACTAGAAAGGCGTGGGATCAGCCAAAATCTTGAATCCTCCCTGAATGTCTCTGACACCCTGGGAGTCACTAAGTTCATGCTTTTTGGAAAAGAGATCTCCATGGGCACCATTGTTTTAAGTTCTACATGTACAAATTCCGGTAAGACGAGAAATTTCTTCAAATGGAAATGATTTCGGTATAATTTATGTTATGATTTTGTCGCTGAAACAGCTCACTACGAGGTGTTCATGGAGGATGATTGCGTCGGCCAAACGCTTGATCTCTTCGCCTCCGATTCATGCGAGTTGTTATATGATAAAATTGCAGTGGATTAGAGAAATCAGAGTTATGTCGTGGACATATCCTCTACCAGCACGAAGACGGCGCGATTAAGCGAAATGAAGTTGAACCTTTGGAGTAAGTTGTGTGCGAATTGTTTAAGAGAAATGGATTCTTGTTGCAGTTTACTTCACTGAATTCCAATTCATAACTGTTTTCTTGATCTTGTCTTTGCAGAGAGTTCATAAAGATGACATCGAAAAAGCTGGTGATAAGGACATATACGAGTTTCAAGGGTGTTGGTCAGTAACTCTATTTTACCTACTTTTACTTTATTTTTTCCGAGGTGTTCGAGCAGCATTTATTTTGCTCATTTTACCAAAAAAAAGGTGAGAGCTAATTTCAATGTTAATCAATTTTCAACTTAGGGTCTATTTAAGTGGGCGGTGATGTTTGGAGAGATGGGCGGTTAAAACTGAAGGTATAACTTTGCTGCTCTTTATCTGTCTATCTAGGGTTAGAATCTAGTATGAAATGATGTTTTGTGATAATATTACAAATAGCATTTTACCAGTGGAATTCATCATGTTATCTAATGGAATAGAATTACCAGGTAACGATCTCTTAATATTAATCTCATTTTTTGATTGGATAATTGGGTTCATATTCAACATTTGATATAAATGTCCAGTTTTTTCTTCTAAATATGTTCCCTATAGTTTAATAAAGATGTCTGAATCTATTTTCTGAAATGTGACGTTGTAAAGTCGCACCTCTCTATCTCTGAAATTAGATAAACCTTCATTCTGTGTTTATATTTTATAACTTGCATGCATAAAAATAACCCCTTGAAGCATTTGTGCTTGCATATTATGATATATAAACTCGAGGGGAAGTCAATGTACTTTCAAAAGATAGAGAGGTGCAACAAGCAATTAACACCCAAGAGAAATTAGGTGATTAACAATTAATTAGAATATAAAAAAATCATGAAAAACTAAGAGGAACAGCCAGAGACATGAGCTGGGAAAAAGGAATATTTGAAAAGATGTTGAAATCACAGAATAACAATTAACAGTGTTATATATAGAGAGAAACTCATCTGTTATTTGAGACCATTCAAACAACATAGATGGTTAAAGAGAAGATGTACATAACTGAATGAAGTGGGAGGGTGTGGCTTGGTCTTTTCGGTCCCGATATGCGAATTGTGCGGTCATCGCTACTGGATGCAAGTATGTGGGGGTTTCGTATCGCTCCAACTGGCGCTATTGACGGCACCAGAATGCCCATCCAAGTTCCAGCGCACGCCCAAGTGCCAGAGCCCGTCAAAGTTAAGAGTGCACCCAAACCGCAAGAGCACGTCAAGTCCCAGAGCACGGTGCTCCCCACCGCTGCAAAGAAGAAGTCCGAGTTTCGAGAGTGATGGCCTGTCACCCTCCGAACGCCTCTCTCCCACTCCCCCAAAGTTGTAACGAGGAGTGCCTGTCGCCCTCGATCTTTCAAGCAAGTACTGTAAAGAAGCTGCAAATAGTGAATTTCGGTCGGCACCGTCCCGACCACGTGGTTTTTCATCCCTTTCCGGGGTTTTCCACGCTAAAAAGACTCTTCGTCATCCGTCTCGTCTCTCAGTAACTGATTGTACGGTCGATCGCTCCCGGGCTAAGACGATTCGTTCTGAACCGATTTTAGGAGCCTTGAGTAGACCGCAACATATATATATATATATATGTGTGTGTGTGTGTGTGTGTGTGTGTGTGTGTGTGTGTGACAGTGCACGGGGAGCCCCCTGTGCCCTGCGCCCTGCGCGATGGTACCCTGGCTTGACGGCTCTCACGCCGCTTGCAATCCCTCGAGCGCACAATACTACGCATGTTGCCTCATTTTGTCGTGCGCTTGAGGAAATGCGAGCAACATGATTTTTGTCGAGCCGAGGTACTCCCGTCTGTGCTCATCTGCTCCCGCGCGCGAGCATCGCACAACAACACTCATCATGTGCATAACATTAAATAAATATTAATATAATAAGTATTTTGATAAATTGATGTTTTATATAAAATTTAATAAACATTTATATACTATATATCAAATTTTTATGTAAAATTTAATAAAGTTTTATAAAGTTTTTAGTTATATATATCTAAATATTAATCAAAATGTTATGACCCATCTCCACCTCTCTCCTTTCTCTTTCTCTCTATTTCTCTCTCCAACTCCAAGACATGTTGCCGCACCCTCTCCCCTCCCTCTCTCTCTCTCTCTTAACTGTGGGCTCCACTCCCTCTCTCCCATGCCTCGCTCTCTCTCTCTCTCTTAATTGTGGGCCCCACTCCCTGTCTCACTCTCTCACTCTCTCTCTCCTTATCGAATGGTAGTTATCACCGATAAGGGGAATCCAACGGCTCGTATTCGTTTGTCGACCATGTTACGCCATAAGGTTATCTTTATATATTAGTATAGATATATCCTCTGTTCAATCATCCCAAGATAAAGAAATATTTTTAAAATTAAATAAAAAAGATGAATATTTCACCGAATAATATTTTCCCATACACAGAGTTTTGCAATTATCAGCATGGCTGCGGATAGATTTGCAATTATATATATATATATTTATTGATTCTAATAAATTAATAAATATTTTTAACAGAAATAATTTACCACTCCTTTTCTATGACATAAGAGCATCTCCAACCGTAAGAATGCTAAACGGTTTCACTCCAATTGATCACCATATGCATCTTCTCTCTCCTCTAAATTTAGAGGGGAAGTGAAAATGACGCCCTCTGCATTTGTTTATATTGTTTTATTTTATTTTAATTATTTAAGTATTTTTTTATGAACCTCTTTAATTATTTATAACATTCGTAACTTCTAATATAGTTTTCCAATTTTAAAAGTGATGCCTCCCCTGCTCACACATAATGTTAAAATTGGATAATTTTACTCAAGTTATCCAAAAATAACATCCTTCCCAATCAAAATTATCTAGTTAAAAATAATTCAATATTTATCCTAATAAATATATGATTTAATTACTAGTCAAATATTATGCCGTTTAAAAGTTGAGAAAACCTTTTCTTTGCTTGCAGTTCTCTATGAAATCCCCCAGGTGATGTTCTTGTCAATTTCACTACCCACTGCGCCACCAGAGACTGTTTTTATTAGTGGTCTTCCATTGGGCGCCATAGAGGCGATAAAGGGGGCCTATGGAGAGCTTGTGCAGATTCTGGATCCTCCAAAAGATGGGTATAATCTTACCATGAAGCTTAACTTGCTAAGTTTCCTAAAGATGAAGGTATATTGAGTTCAGTACTAAAGTCATTATCTTGTTTTAGTTTATTTTTTTAAATGTACTAGTATCATTAAGACAGGATATGGTAGAGGTGTGAAGGTGAACTATAGAAAACCCTAGCAGTGTAGTTATATGGAAATTCAATTAAGGCCTAGTGACGTTGTACATGTACTTGACAACAATTCCAGCAATAGATTACAAATAACAATGAGTATTTGTGGCTAGCACAGGAATATCACAATTGATAACGAAGCAATTAAGAAACCTTCCGATTTCAAGTTTAGCAAAAGAGCATAAATTAAATACCTAGCGAATAAATCCTACAATTTGAACAGATTCAAGAGAAAAACAACTATAAACAAGCATCCATAATAGTATGAGTTTTATTTGTACAAATTAAACAAGATATAAACTCTAAATAAGAAGTTACACATGCATAAGAGGCCAGGGATGAAGGTGATGATGTTTTGATGGTTGGGGAGGGTTGGATAGCCGATGGTTGGGCATTCGAAGGAGGTACTAGACTGGATTTGAAGTTGTGGGTGGAGTACAAGGGCTAGTAGAGATGGTCGTTGACTGTGGGTGGAGGCTGTAGGCTTTAGGATGTTGGGAGGGATTTTGGTTGACTAGGAAGTTAGGTAGGTTCTCCGACAGGATGCTGTGGAGCTGGGAGGGTCCTGGAGCAGTAAACTTGGGTTGGCTCGATGTTGCACAAGAAAACGCGGGGCTTGGTTCCAGCATGGGAGTGTCGCATGAGATTTGACACGGGAGTGGGAAGTGTCCTGCGGATGGGAGTTGAGGACAGTTTTAGCAGGGAAATGGTTGAGGGTACTGTAGATAGATTTGTCTTTTGTTTACATATATAAATTTAAGCTTGAATAATTGAATTGTCGTACTGAGATTTAGGATTGAGAGGCTTCGAATTACAAGGCTGAATAAGAGTTTTAATGCTTTTCATGTGCCATAGCATAACATATTACAGTACTTGGTTCTCAATCTATGTATACAAGAATGCTCCTGATTTTTTTTTTGTAATAATGTATATTATTTATTTCTTATTATTTTCTTGAATCATACCACATTTGAAAACTAGTTGCTCTCTTTTATCTATGTCTGCAATAAACACTTGTGTTTACTGTTTTTTGTATGTTGGATAATAGTGCCCTTTAGCGATTTAGTCTCTACTTAACACCCGTCTCAATTTCCAATAACTTATTTTGCAATGCACTTATATTATTATTTTTGCTTATTTAGAGCAAAGAAGGGCTATTTTGGTAAAATTTGCTTCTGTGAGAGAGGTTATGTTGGGAGCCCCACTAAGAATGGTCTTACATCATCTTGCATCAAGGACTATTCCCCCTAATGTAGGTCAAGTTACTGCTCTGGTTCATCGGCCTAAGGAAACTTTTTTCCTCAGGTAATCATGTTCTTCCTTGGTGCCTTGCATTTACATTAAGAAACATACCGTCCAAGTCTTGGTTGAAAATTTTTCAGCACAACGTCATATTCATATTTATTGAAAACTTTTGTTGCTCTGTGTTATTAGCTCATTTTAAAACACAAAATTCGGATTCACACAAAATTGTTATGAGTTGAGAAAAATGTCGGGCTTCTAGTGATCAAATTTTGTTTTTATTGTTGATGTCACAGTTCGTCTGATGCTTTAAAGAGAAAAAACTATATAGAAAAGAACTAGGAGTAAATTTTGTTTTGTTTTGATCTTCTTGCAGGCTGAAAAAGTCACTGTTATCTTTCCAATGAGATTCAGGGATTCAATTGATATTGTTCTGGCAACTTCCTTCTTACAGGTATATGGCATTAAAAATCAGAACTCTTTTATGTTTTGCTCCATGTCGATAATATCTTTTATATTCTATGAACATATAGTAAATCAATTCTGATCTTGGAGTAGTTGCTATAACATTTTCATCTGGACATCATATTTATTGAATATGTATTGCACATATTAACATCTTATTTTACAATTCTTACTAGTGGTTACTCTCAAAGTTATTTGTATTTTCTGCTAACATAATCATTTTGGGGTACAGGAATTTGTTGAGGCAAGGCGGGCAGCTACACTTAGTAATGCACCTCTTTGTACATGGTCTCCAATTCCTCCCAGAATCAGTAGCAGCAAATGCAGGATTTGGTACATTTGGTATTGTTTAAAACACAGTAAAACAGAAACATATTATACATTTGTTTTTTAGGTTTAAATAAAGCTGTGTTGTTGCAGTGATCTATCCTCGGCATGCGGATGAACGGAAACTTGAGAAAACAGCATGGAGTTTATCAACTTTTCATGCATATGTCAACTATCATGTCAAAGTATAAACATTTCTGCTATCCCTTGCTATTATTGTTTATATATTTATGATTTTCCGGTACAATAGTAATTTTTTTTTAATTTTGTTATTTTAGCCAAGTCATTTATGTACTGGATCTTTTTGTTCCTGTGTTAACTTTTGGCGACTAGGTAAACTTAAAAAAAGCTAAAGTAAATATCAATTAATAATTCCATTTATTCGCCCAAGATGAAGCTTCCCTAGCCCAACTCCATCTGCATCTATCACATCTCCCATACTAGGGCTCCGTTTGGCGCTGCATTTTTGCTCCGTTGAGTTTGGACAAAAACATCATCGTCATGGAATGTATGACCGCCACCTAGAAAAGAAAACTAGTTTTAAACATAAAAGTAGATGAAGTTCCTTAGGTGAGGTCGGGTGTTCACAAACGACGGTTTATAACCACCGCTTTCACGACCACCACCACCATCACCACCATCACCACCGCACCAAACCGAGCCTAGGTATGCCATTTCATTCAAAAAGATATAGGCATGAAAATGTTCTTCATTTGACCATATTATTGATATCGCAGTTATAAATTTATTGGATATTCTTTTGAATGAGCATGTCCTCCAAAGCTTTTATAAGCAGTTCGTATTTTTTTTCACAATACGTGTTCTATCAATGTGCAGTGCTCTGAAGGCTTCATGCACACCAGGATGCGCCGTCGTGTAGAGACACTTATCCAGGTATAATCATGAATTATTATGCTGCATGCAGATTTTAATTGTTTTTATTGCTCCTTTCAAGAGCATATACAATTTTAGTTCTGGCATTTGCATCCATCTGCAAGGAAGGAGCCCAGTTAGGTTTTTTAACCTGAATTGAAAGAAAGTTTCTATAACCTCAAATTTAGTTCAGCTACCTGGGAGGAGTTGAAATCAGGGAGATCAGATGAAATCAGCTCATGAGAGATTTATTAACGATGCATGGTATATTTGTGTAGTTGTGGCTTATTATTTAGTTAGAAAACCCTCTATATCTAATAGAGATACAATAAACAGTGCTTTGTGTAATGTGCCCTCGGTATGAGTCCTAAGAAAACAGCATGCCACATGTTGCTCATCCAACCCTCAGTTTTCAGAGAGATTGCGACAACTGCCTCCCTCGGGATGGCTCTTGCGTGCATAGAGGGACATAATCCTCACTATATTTATGCTTCACACAGTCCTCACATCCGCCAAAATTTCAATCACCGCGGATCACCATCACATAGAGGTTGCCACGGAGGGAGTCAATGCGTAAAGGTTGTACTACGCCTGTAGACCGCAACACTAGCTTGCAACATAAAAATTGTCCATAGAGTAAGGGAATAACAATTACCTTAGTCCAAAGAATATACGCCTACAACTATATCCTGGGGCAGAACAAACTATATATGAACGTAACTCCGAACGGATCCTCTGCCACGTGTCGACAGCATCCTTGACATACTTTACTCATGGTCGTGATCTCCTTCTGGTTGGGCGAACTATTAGTAAGGGTTCAAATTTTTGGAGGAGCAATACAAAGAGATGGGTAAGAAGTGGAGCTTGAAGGTTTTGCGTTAGCAGTGGTCCTCTATAAATAATCTCTGTTCAAACTCCAAGTAAGATTCTGCTCAGATCAATCAACAAATAAATCAGGGTTCAACAAACAATAATTGAACGACTAGCATGACTGTTTGTGGGGTAAGTAGTGTAAGACATTTAGGAGGAGACTGCTACCATAATCAATTAAATACGCTTACAGTATCATTGACAAAATATTAGGCGTTTAAAATGACGGTTCAAGCATCTTAATTATTCTCGTTCTTGTGTCCTGCAGGCATTGGATCGTGCGAAGCCAGAACTGGAGAGAGCGAAGAGCATGGTTCAAGGAAGTTCTATTAAATGATTGGTTTGTATCGGGAAATTTGCTTTTTATAAAGTCGTCCCCAATTTTTCGCCCGCCTAAATGCTTTTTCCTTTTGCAGAATCTGGAGGGTCGTGGAAACTCATTTTCGTGACAGAATTGAAGCTGCTGCTAACCTAGATCCATCGTCGATCTCTTTAGCTATTGTAGTTTATTATTTTTTGTATTGATTGTGTTCTTTCGTGTAATGTCATGTTAGCTAAATTAGTCTGATCTTTTCAAGCTAAGTTATCTTAGTTGACAATAATAATAATAATAATAATAATAATAATAATAAAATTCTTAGCTTAACTTGAATATTTATTTTCTGGGGCTATTTACCCACATGAATGCACCTTGTTATATTATCTTTGATTTGAGTAATGTGCAATATGTAGATTTTGGATTATAATGTCTGGTTGATCGGTGTTGGATGCTAACCAAAATAAAAAATTGAATTGTTGTCGGGGACTCGAGAATGGGTCTATGATCTATCTTAAGTGCCCAACTTGATGAGTTTTAGACTATTTTTAGCACCGTCTCATCACACACAGGATATTTGAGGAAGAAGTGGGTTGTTGGAGTTTGTCTTCTCCGATATTACGTTAGATTCTTATCATCCGACCTAAAATCAACTAATTTCAAGTATAATCTTTGAATATTTTATTGTGTATAAACTTGTGATTGTATTCTCTTTACAATATAGAGCTTGTTTAAGTTATACTTTTGTGCTCAACATATGCAAGTTTATTTTATATTTGAAGACTTTAATTTATAAAAAATAACTTTTTTGGAATAAACAAAAGAAAAATTCTTATATTAAAAAAGTGTTGCAAAAGAGTTGTATATGTAAGAAAAGCGCAGGCAGGATTTACTTATCTGAAAACTAAATAAAGCAAATCAAATAAATAATTATACAAAAGATTTGAACAAAATCGGGCCATGGTCTGACGTATGTGGATCCTTGTTATGTACAATCTGTCGTACCGACTCAATTTCAATGATTTGATTAAATTACGTATCTTTGTGCAATTTGTGGCTTGAACACTAGACAAAGTTTAATGATAGGTGGTTAAATGCTATGTAGGTTCCATGTGGCTAAGTGTGCTTAAAGCTTTTGGGTTGAGTATAAGATTGTGTGATGTTAATTTGGTCAACTTCTAGACCAGTTAATTGATTTTTGTTCCCTAATGAGTGTCATAGTCCCTTGTTTGCGTTACTTTTACTTGTGGTACATAGTGCAAGAAAATTTTATCATTGTCAAATTTCGTGTTGGGTGATACGCTCCTTTGATGCTATTTATCTATTGTATAAAAAAAATATACTTGAAATAGTCGATTACTATAATCCCAGACAAATTTGCATGTCAATGGTGTTGGATGACCATCATGATTTATAAATTTAAACTTTTCACAAGTGAATTTTCAATTCTGAGATTTTTTTAATGTAATCCCTATATATATATGTAAGTTTATTTTATATTCGAAGACTTTAATTTATAAAAAATAACTAATGAGGAATAAACAAAAGAAAAGTTAATTTAATTAGTATAGCAATGGATGTCCTATCAACCACAAAAATGGAGAGCTTTAGATCAATTCCAACTATGTTCTTCATATTTAGAGATCCCCATTGTATCTGTTATTCGAATATAGAGAACATGATTAGAGCAACTTCAACTATGTTTTCCATATTTGAAGAACATGATATTTTTTTATGTATATGTATATATGTATATCTTATACTATAAGGAAAAACTTGTCTTATACTATAAGGGAAAACTTGCCTTCAATGCAACATTATTAACATAGAATTAATAACGCCTCAAGTTCAACGATTTTTAAAAAACAAAATGAAATTCACGGAGTCATTTAGGTTTCTCACACTTTCCCGCCCAACTCATATTACCATCGGTTCACGCTCTAGGCACGCTCTCCTCGGTTTCCTTTTCGTTCTCCCATGGAGGAAACACGATAAGCCAAGATCGGTCCACGCCTTCCGCCCAATCCATCTCCAACCAACGATTCCTCATTCCCGCGGCATCTTCCCGGTCACCATCTTCGACGCTGCCAGATTGCGATCTCCCTTTCTCTGCCAGGTTAGTCGCCGATCTCCCCATTAACGGGTTCAACATCCTCGCAGATCTTCAGATCGCCGTCTTCTTCCTGTTCGTGCATCCAGGGCGGAACCGGGATAACCCAAGTTCTTCCAGGCCTTCCGCCCCATCCATCTCCGCATCCGACATGCACTCAACCTCCAACTCTGATTCATTTTGAACCTCCTTTCTTGCAGGTCTGCACTCACATTGCTCCACTGAAGCAGACCATCCGACAAACCGATCCTTCCTGAGCAATAAAGTAAGTAAGAAAAACCCAATTTCCATGTATTAGAATCCCTAAAATACTCTTGATTTCTATATGTGAAACCCCATTTCCATGCATTGGAAGCTGCTGTAGATGGAAAACCCTATCATTTTTACTTCCTTTCCATGTCTTGGACCGATCCCAGCACCGAACGGTAGAATTCATTAGCATGTGTTGATGTTCATGGGTGGTGTTTTTCCCAGCAGATGAAAGAAGAAACCCTGGATTGAGAATAAATACCTCCTTCTCAAAGCCTCCACAGCAGAACAAAATCCTGATTTCATTAGCCTGTACTGATGTTCATGGGTGGTGTTTTCCCCAGCAGATGAAAGAAGAAATACTGGATTGAGAATAAATACTGTTGGATTTGTGACACCTCACGAATCCGTGTGCCCGGATTATTGAGATCGCGACACCTCATCAATCCGCGTGCATATTGGTTTCCATATTCAGGCGTATTCATCTTATGGAAATATATCATAAGAAGAATAATCCTCTTGCTATTTTGGGCTGAGCCAAATTTGGCTTGTGATATTCTCTCATAATTGAGAGATTTCGTTTTCTCTCATATAAATAGGAGGCAGCCCCCCCATCCGGAAAAGACAAGCAATTATTGAGATCTACAATCTGGGAGGTGCAGCAGCAGTTTTCTTTCGGCAATCAGAAGTTATTTGGCTAGTGCTTCCTCCGACCGGCCTTCGTCTTCGGCAAGCAGTTTTCCGGGCCGGATCTCATTCGGTTTCTCTCTGTAGCCGATCCCTAGACCTCTTGTCGGAGTTCGTATTTCTTCTTGCATCAAGCCGCCAACTTCGTCTTCCGCCGCCGATTTGTTTCTCGTCGCAACGCGTACGACCGGATCTTGGAGGGTTCGAGATTTTCATCTCTTTATCTCGATTTAATTTTCCCCTTGCATATTAGTCGTATTGTATGTTTGAGAAACTATTAAATAATTGATCTCTGCCTGCACAGTGGACGTACCCATTTTCAATTTTTCGGGGAACCACTTAAATTTCTGTGTTCTTGCTTGTTGTGCTTGATCTTTATTTTTTGTGCGTTGTTATTTTTTTTTTGTAACCGCTCTTTTGCCGTTAGAAAATTTATTTTGAACAGGAGAATTTTATCTGCACTCGACGACCGATTTTGCATAACAAAATACCAACTTCTCAAAGCCTCCACATCAACAAAATCTTCTATGCGCAGATGAACGTTGTGATGAAATCATGCTAATGAATTCTCTCAAGGATGATGAGAAGTTTTACAGGGCGGTGGATCCTCTTCCCTCCCCTATCTCTGCCCGCTGATTCATCAGACACCATGGAGGATAACAAGTGTTTGGGAGCAGTAAATCTCAAACGTGCGCAGCTCGATGAGGCCTTGGATCTGTTTCTCCCTCCAACATCGTCACTGCTTATGGATCTCAGGTGCATGTGAAGGCTTCTCTCCTCCTCAAAATTGAAATAGCATGCCTCATATTGATCTAAGCACGTTTCAGCTTTCTCATTGCAGGTACCAAATGTTTGGGATTTACTGCTCTGTTTGCTTCTTGCCCGTTTGTTTGCTATTTAACAGCCAATAACCATTGTCCATGGCGATGTATGTATTCTATATTTTGCTAATTATCTAATTTTTTATCATCTCAATGATTTAATCTACAAAAGCATCAAAGCAATGTATGTATTAATATGTTAATTTCTTCTTACAGATTCACCATCATTCATTCCTCATCAAACAATTTTGCTATATTTTTGCCCAATTAATTTAATAGCTTCATGCCTTGCAAGCTTCGGTTGGTTCACAGTAACTTTGTTTTTGTGTTCTCATTTCTAGGTCATTTGAGAGCTCTTCAAGACTAGATGTTTAATTGCAGTGAGCTCTACAACGCGGGTATTGGTAATGACTTAATTGTTTGATTATTGCATCTCATAATCATGTACACATTCTCATTTTCTGCTGTTTGGTTTCATCCTTGCTAAATTGAAGTCCATTAATCCTCCAACATGTTCTCCTTCATGGCCAAAGCTTTGCAATCATTATCATAAAATTATTATATTTTGCATCTATAAAAATCAAGTGGATGATATTAGTCATATTTAAGTAGACGACACGAATTAATTTGATTTTAGCTGTGAAAGAGTTAAATCATCATTTTCATTATACTCATGCTAGCTTTAGATGTGTTGTCCTTTCCATTGAGTATTTTTTGAAATTAAAATCAGTGACCCTCTTCTTCCTCTTCCATCTCTCAAGCTATATTAAAATAGTGGTGCTTCAAAAACTTTTTTCCTGAATTTTATTTTTGGTTCTTACTATTTCTTTCTTGAAGTAGATTTTATTGCTCATTTTGCGTTTCAAATTCGTGCTGTGCATTCGTTCATTCTTAAGAAGTCGAGGAACCGGTCTCATGTAAAAACATGTTACACAGAACATACTGTCATTAATATCGCAGCATCCTCAGATACAATCTTGCCGACTTCTTATTCGGGACATGCTACCTACAGATCGTCAATACATTCTTCCAACAACATCACAAATTGCGGCAGTCTTGGTTGGTGGTGAAGATTTCATGGAGTCCGATGATAAGGATATATTACTATGCACCACAGATGGACATTTACTTACTGTCAAAGAGTACACAGGATATTATGACCCAATGCAGTACCGACGAATGACGCCGCCCCCGACGAATGTCTCCGCCTCCGAACAATGTCGCCTCCCCGGACGAATGTCGCTGCCCCCGACCAATGTTGCCGCCCCTGATCAATGTCGCCGACCACGACCAAGTGACCTGTCGCTGCCCACGACCAATGTCGCCGCCCACGACCAATGCGCCGCCTAAGACCAATGTCGCCGCCCACGACCAATGTCGCCCCCCACGACCAATGTCGCCCCCCACGACCAATGTCGTCACCCTCGACCAATGTCGCCGCCTACGATAAATATCGTCACCCACGTCAAATGTCGCCCCAACGACATATGTCGACCCCACGACATATGTCGCCCCCCACGACAAATGTCGCCCCCACGATAAATGTCGCCCCCCACGACAAATGTCGCCCTCCACAAGAAATGTCGCCCCCACGACAAATGTCGCCTTGGATAGGGGCAGAGCCCCGTGCCTATCACTCGTATATCTATATGTAAATTATATTTATATATTTATATGTATATATAAAATATATATAATAAATATAATGATAAATTATTATTTTTATAATTTTTTATTATTATGTTTTATTAAAATTTTAAGCTTTTATTTTATTTCAAATTTAATTACATAGCTAAATTACAACAAGCATTACATAATTCAAATAAAAACATTACATTTGGAATTAATATTAAAATTCTGGGAGGTCATCACCGGGTTCGCTACGACTTCCGCGCGCACTTCCCTGGTGTTGTTCTCTTCTATTGTCGCTTTATCCATGCTGGCTTCCTCCGTGCTGGTCTCCTCCGAACTGAGGTCCTCCATATTGGCTTCCGCCGTACTGGCTTT
>JAWHQI010002264.1:0-40815 GCA_033032865.1 Dactylorhiza incarnata | reverse complement strand
AATTTAGCTCCAAATGACACCTACAATTCTAAAAGCCATACTTTTGATTTTTATGTTTGATTTTTGCCCACAACACCTTTCCGGAATATGCTCGGAGGCATACATAGAATGGAGCACAATTTTAAACCATTTCCAGCTCATTTTAGTGGTCAATATACAGTGGGTTGCAATGACAATGAGGGATTTAGCTCTCTCTTTACACATTAACTGTAACAGCCATAAACTTTTGATCTGGTTGTTTGATTTTTGCGCACAACACCTTTTGGAATGAGCTCAGAGCCCATACATCAAATGGAGAAGAAGTTTTTCCCATTCCAGTTTGTTATGGTCAATATACAGCGGGTTGGTAATAAGATATTTAGCTCGAAAGAGAGACCTAAACTCTCAAACGCCCATAACTTTGATCCGGTTGTCCGATTTTCACCCACAATACCTTTTCGGAATGAGATCGGAGCCTACATAACTCCAATGGAGAACAATTTAAACAATTCCAGCTCTGTTTAGAGGTCGAGATACAGTGAGTTGTAGTGGAAATATGAGATTTTGCCTCCAAATGACACATACACTTCAAAATACTAGAATATTTTAATGCCGGTGTTGTAGTGAAAATGAGAGATTAGCTCAAATGACACTCAAACTTTAAACCGCAACATCTTTTGATGCGATTGTCTTATTTTGCCCCCACAACACCTTTCCGGAATAATCTTGGAGCACTACATCATTGGAGCACAAGTTTTACCCATTCCAGTTCATTTAGTTGTCGATATATAGCGGTGTTGCAGCGATAATGCGAAATTTAGCTCCAAATGATACCTAAACTTCTAATAGCCAAAACTTTTGTTTTTTATGTTTGATTTTTGCCCACAGACCCTTTTCGGAATATGCTCGGCAGGCATACATCCAATGGAGCACAATTTATAAACCATTCCAGCCTCATTTTAGTGGTCAATATACAGAGGGTTGCAATGGCAATGATGGGATTTAGCACCTCTTTACACATTAACTGTAACAGCCATAACTTTTGATTCTGTTTGTTTGATTTTGCGCACAACACCTTTTGGAATGAGCTCGGAGCCCTACATCCAATGGAGAACAAGTTAGTTTTCCCCATTCCAGTTTTGTTATGGGTCAATATACAGCGGGTTGGTAATAAGGTATTTAGCTCGAAAAGGGACCAAAACTTCAAACGCCCATAACTTTGATCCGGTTGTACCGATTTTCACCCACAATACCTTTTCGGAATGAGATCGGAGCCCTAACTCCAATGGAGAATAATTTAAACCAATTCCAGCTCGTTTAGAGGTCGATATATACAGTGAGTTGTAGTGAAATATGAAGATTTTGCCTCCAAATGACAATCACTTCAAAAATACCAGAATTTTTAATGCAGGGTTGTAGTGAAAATAAGAGATTTAGCTCTAAATGACACTCAAAATTTAAACCGCAACAACTTTTGATGTGATTGTCTTATTTGCCCCCCACAATACCCTTTTTGAATAATCTTGGAGCACTACAATCATTGGAGCACAAGTTTTACCCATTCCAGTTCATTTACTTGTCGATATATAACGGGTTTCAGCGATATAATGCGAAATATAGCTCCAAATGACACCTAAACTTCTAACAGCCATAACTTTTTATTTATGTTTGATTTTTGCCCACAACACCTTTTCGGAATATGCTCGGAGGCATACATCCAATGGAGCACAATTTTAAACCATTCCAGCTCATTTTAGTGGTCAATATACAGCGGGTTGCAATGACAATGAGGGATTTAGCTCCTCTTACACATTAACTGTAACCGCCATAACTTTTTGATCTGGTTGTTTGATTTTTGGCGCACAACACCTTTTTGGAATGAGATCGGAGCCCTACATCCAATGGAGAACAAGTTTTTCTCATTCCAGTTTGTTAATGGTCAATATACAGCGGGTTGGTAATAAGGTATTTAGCTCGAAAGGAGACCTAAACTTCAAACGCCCATAACTTTTGATCCGGTTATCCGATTTTCACCCACAATACCTTTTCGGAATGAGATCGGAGCCCTATCTCCAATGGAGAACAATTTAAAACCAATTCCAGCTCGTTTAGAGGTCGATATATAGTGAGTTGTAGTGGAAATACGAGATTTTGCTCCAAATGACACATACACTTCAAAATACCAGAATTTTTAATGCGGGTTGTAGTGAAAATGAGAGACTTAGCTCCAAATGACACTCAAACTTTAAACCACAACAACTTCTGATGCGATTGTCTTATTTACCCCCCACAACACCTTTTCGGAATAATCTTGGATCACTACTTTCATTGGAGCACAAGTTTTACCCATTCCAGTTCATTTATTGTCGATATATAGCGGGTGTGCAGCGATAATGCGAAATATAGCTCCAAATGCACCTAAACTTCTAACAGCCCATAACTTTTGATTTTTATGTTTGATTTTTGCTCCACAACACCATTTCGGAATATGCTCGGAGGCATACATCCAATGGAGCACAATTTTTAAACCATTCCAGCTCATTTTAGTCAATATACAACGGGTTGCAATGGCAATGAGGGATTTAGCTCCTCTTTACACATTAACTGTAACATCCATAAACTTTTGATCTCTGGTTGTTTGATTTTTGCGCACAACACCTTTTTGGAATGAGCTCGGAGCCCTACATCTAATGGAGAACATTTTTTCTTTTCCATTCCAGTTTGTTATTGGTCAATATACAGTGGGTTGGTAATATGGTATTTAGCTCGAAAGGAGACCTAAACTTCAAATGCCCATAACTTTCGATCCGAATTGTGCGATTTTCACCCACAATACCTTTTCGGATGAGATCGGAGCCCTAACTCCAATGGAGAACAATTTATACCAATTCCAGCTCGTTTAGAGATCGATATACAATGAGTTGTAGTGGAAATACGAGATTTTGCTCCAAATGACACATACACTTCAAAATACCATAATTTTTAGTGTGGGTGTAGTGAAAATGAGAGATTTTGCTCCAAAGACACTCAAAACTTTAAACCGCAACAACTTTTGATGCGATGTCTTATTTTGCTCCCACAACACCTTTTCGGAATAATCTTGGAAGCACAAGTTTTACCCATTCCTAGTTCATTTAGTTGTCGATATATAGCGGGTTTGCAGCGATAATGCGAATTTAGCTCCAAATGACACCTAAACTTCTAACAGCCATAACTTTTGATTTTTATGTTTGATTTTTGCACACAACACCTTTTCGGAATATGCTCGGATGCATACATCCAATGGAGCACAATTTTAAACCATTCCAGCTCATTTAGTGGTAAATATACAGCGGGTTGCAATGGCAATGAGGGGATTAGCTCCCCTTTACACATTAACTTTAACAGCCATAACTTTTGATCTGGTTGTTTGATTTTTGCGCACAACACCTTTTGGTATGAGCTCGGAGCCCTACATCCAATGGAGAACATGTTTTTCCCATTCCAGTTTGTTATTGGTCAATATACAGCGGGTTGGTAATAAGGTATTTAGCTCGAAAGGAGACCTAAACTTCAAACGCCCATAACTTTTGATTCCGGTTGTCTGATTTTCACCCACAATACCTCTTCGGAATGAGATCGCGAGCCCTAAACTCCAATGAGGAGAACAATTTAAACCAATTCCAGATCGTTTAGAGGTTGATATACAATGAGTTGTAGGGGTGGAAATACGAGATTTTTGCTCTAAATGACACATACACTTCAAAATACCGAATTTTTAATGCGGGTTGTAGTGAAAATGAGAGATTTAGCTCCAAATGACACTCAGACTTTAAACGCAACAACTTTTGATGCGAGTGTCTTATTTTACCCCCACAACACCTTTTCGAAATAATCTTGGAGCACTACATTCATAGTGGAGCACAAGTTTTAACCCATTCCAGTTCATTTAGTTGTCGATATATAGCGGGTTTGTAGCGATAATGCGAAATTAGCTCCAAATGACACCTAAACTTCTAACAGCCGTAACTTTTGTTTTTTAGTTTGATTTTGCCCACAACACCTTTTCGGAATAAGCTCGGAGGCATACATCCAATGGAGCACAATTTTAAACCATCCAGCCTCATTTTAGTGGTCAATATACAGCGGGTTGCAATGGCAATAGAGGATTTAGCTCTTCCTCTCTACACATTAACTGTAACAGCCAAAACTTTTGATCTGGTTGTTTGATTTTTTGCGACCAAGACTTTTTGGAATGAGCTCGGAGCCCTACATCCAATGGAGAACAAGTTTTTCCCATTCCAGTTTGTTATTGGTCAATATACAGTGTGTTGGTAATAATGTATTTAGCTCGAAAGGAGACCTAACTTCAAACGCCCATAACTTTTGATCCGGTTGTCCGATTTTCACCTACAATACCCTTTTCGAATGAGATCGGAGACCTAACTCAATGGAGAACAATTTAAACCAATTCCAGCTCATTTAGAGGTCGATATTCATTGAGTTGTAGTGAAAATATGAGATTTTGCTCCAAATGACACATACACTTCAAAATACCAGAATTTTAATGTGGGTTGTAGTGAAAATGAGAGATTTAGCTCCAAATGACACTCAAACTATAAAACGCTACAACTTTTGATACGTTGTCTTATTTTACCCCCACAAACCTTTTCAGAATAATCTTGGAGCACTACATTCATGGAGCACAAGTTTATACCATTCTAGTTCATTTAGTTGTCGATATATTGCGGGTTGCAGCGATAATGAAAATTTAGCTCCAAAGAACACCTAAACTCTAACAGCCATAACTTTTGATTTTTATTTTTGATTTTGCCACAACACCTTTCGGAATATGCTCGGAGACATACATCCAATGGAGCACAATTTTAAACCATTCCAGCTCATTTTAGTGTGGCAACATACAACGGGTTGCAATGACAATGAGGGATTAAGCTCCACTTTACACATTAACTGTAACAGCCATAATTTTGATCTGGTTGTTTGATTTTTGCGCACAACACCTTTTTTAGAATGAGATCAGAGAGCCCTACATCCATGGAGAACAAGTTTTACCATTCAGTTGTTATTGGTCAATATACAGCGGGTTGGTAATAAGGTATATAGCTCAAAAGGAGACCTAAACTTCAAACGCCCATAACTTCTGATCCGGGTGTCCGATTTTCACCCACAATACCTTTTCGGAATGAGATCGGAGCCCTAACTCCAATGGAAACAATTTAAACCAATTCCAGCTCGTTTAGAGGTCGTTATACAGTGAGTTGTAGTGGAATATGAGATTTTGCTCCAAATGACACACACTTCAAAATACAGAATTTTCAATGCGAGTTATAGTGAAAATGAGAGATTTTAGCTACAAATGACACTCAAACTATAAATCGCAACAACTTTTGATGCGATTGTCTTATTTTACCCCCACAACACCTTTTCGGAATAATATTGGAGCACTACATTCATTGGAGCACAAGTTTTACCCATTCCAGTTCATTTAGTTGTCGATATATAGCGGGTTGACAACGATAATGAAAAATTAGCTCCAAATGACACCTAAACTTCTAACAGCCATAAATTTTGATTTGTATGTTTGATTTTGCCCACAACACCTTTTCGGAATATGCTCGGAGGCATACATCAATGGAGCATAATTTTTTAACCATTCCAGCTCATTTTAGTGGTCAATATACAGCGGGTTGCAATGGCAATGAGGGATTTAGCTCCGCTTTACAACATTAACTGTAACAGCCATAACTTTTGATTTGGTTGTTTGATTTTTGCGCACAACACCTTTTTAGAATGAGCTCGGAGCCCTACATCCAATGGAGAACAAGTTTTTCCCATTCCAGTTTGTTATTGGTCAATATACAGCGGGTTGGTAATATGTATTTAGCTCGAAAGAGAGACCTAAACTTCAAACACCCATAACTTTTGATCCGGTTGTTCGATTTTCACCCACAATACCTTTTCGGAATGAGATCGGGAGCCCTAACTACATTTGAGAACAATTTAAACCAATTCCAGCTCGTTTAGAGGTCGATATACAGTGAGTTGTAGTGGAAATATGAGATTTTGCTCCAAATGACACATACACTTCAAAATACCCAATTTTTAATTGCGGGTTGTAGTGAAAATGAGAGATTTAGCTCCAAATGACACTCAAACTTTTAAACCACATCAACTTTGATGCGATTGTCTTATTTTCCCCCACAACACCTTTTCGGAATAATCTTGGAGCACTACATTCATTGGAGCACCAGTTTTACCCATTCCAGTTCATTTAGTTTTCGATATATAGCGGGTTGCAGCGATAATGCGAAATTTAGCTCCAAATGACACCTACAATTCTAAAAGCCATAACTTTTGATTTTATGTTTGATTTTTGCCCACAACACCTTTCCGGAATATGCTCGGAGGCATACATAGAATGGAGCACAATTTTAAACCATTCCAGCTCATTTTAGTGGTCAATATACAGTGGGTTGCAATGGCAATGATGGGATTTAGCTCCTCTTTACACATTAACTGTAACAGCCATAACTTTTGATCTGGTTGTTGATTTTTGCGCACAACACCTTTTTGGAATGAGCTCTAGAGCCCTACATCCAAGTGGAGAAGAAGTTTTTTCCCATTCCAGTTTGTATTGGTCAATATACAGCGGGTGGTAATAAGATATTTATCTCGAAAGGAGACCTAAACTTCAAACGCCCATAAACTTTTGATCCGGTTGTCGATTTTCACCCACAATACCTTTTCGGAATGAGATCGGAGCCCTAACTCCAATGGAGAACAATTTAAACCAATTCCAGCTCATTTAGAGGTCGGAGGTATACAGTGAGTTGTAGTGGAAATATGAGATTTTTGCCTCCAAATGGACACATACACTTCAAAATACTAGAATATTTAATGCGGGTTGTAGTGAAAATGAGAGATTTAGCCTCCAAATGACACTCAAACTTTAAACCGCAACATCTTTTGATGCCGATTGTACTTATTTTGCCCCCACAACAGCTTTTCAGAATAATCTTGGAGCACTACATTCATTGGAGCACAAGTTTTACCCATTCCAGTTCATTTAGTTGTCGATATATAGCGTGTTGCAGCGATAATGCGAAATTTAGCTCCAAATGATACCTAAACTTCTAATAGCCAAAACTTTTGTTTTTTATGTTTAATTTTTGCCCACAACCACCTTTTCGGAATATGCTCGGAGGCATACATCCAATGGAGCACAATTTTTAAACCATTCCAGCTCATTTTAGTGGTCAATATACAGCGGGTTGCAATGTCAATGTGGGATTTAGGCACCTCTTTACACATTAACTGTAACAGCCATAACTTTTGATCTGTTTGTTTGATTTTTTGCGCACAACACCTTTTTGGAATGAGCTCGGAGCCCTACATCCAATGGAGAACAAGTGTTTCCCATTCCAGTTTGTTATTGGTCAATATACAGCGGGTTGGTAATAAGGTATTTTAGCTCGAAAAGGGACCAAAACTTCAAACGCCCATAACTTTTGATCCGGTTGTCCGATTTTCACCCACAATACCTTTTTCGGAATGAGATCGGAGCCCTATCTCCAATGGAGAAAAATTTAAACCAATTCCAAGCTCGTTTAGAGGTCGATATACAGTGAGTTGTAGTGGAAATACGAGATTTGCTCCAATGGACACATACACTTCAAAATACCAGAATTTTTAATGCGGGTTGTAGTGAAAATGAGAGACTTAGCTCCAAATGACACTCAAACTTTAAACCACAACAACTTTTGATGCGATTGTCTTATTTTTCCCCCACAACCACCCTTTTCGGAATAATCTTGGATCACTACTTCATTGGAGCACAAGGTTTTAACCCATTCCAGTTCATTTATTTGTCGAATATATAGCGGGTTGCAGCGATAATGCGAAATATAGCTCCAAATGACACCTAAACTTCTAACAGCCATAACTTTTTGATTTTATGTTTGATTTTTGCTCACAACACCATTTCGGAATATGCTCGGAGGCATACATCCAATGGAGCACAATTTTAAACCCATTCCAGCTCATTTTAGTCAATATACAACGGGTTGCAATGGCAATGAGGGATTTAGCTCCTCTTTACACATTAAACTGTAACATCCATAACTTTTGATCTGGTTGTTTGATTTTGCGCACAACACCTTTTTGGAATGAGCTCGGAGCCCCTACATCTAATGGAGAACATTTTTTTCCCATTCCAGTTTGTTATTGGTCAATATACAGTGGGTTGGTAATATGGTATTTAGCTCGAAAGGAGACCTAACTTCAAATGCCCATAACTTTCGATCCGATTGTGCGATTTTCACCCACAATACTTTTCGGAATGAGATCGGAGCCCTAACTCCAATGGAGAACAATTTATACCAATTCCAGCTCGTTTAGAGATCAATATACAATGAGTTGTAGTGGAAATACGAGATTTGCTCCAAATGACATATACACTTCAAAATACCATAATTTTTAGTGTGGGTTGTAGTGAAAATGAGAGATTTTGCTCCAAATGACACTCAAACTTTAAACCGCAACAACTTTTGATGCGATTGTCTTATTTTGCTCCCACAACACCTTTTCGGAATAATCTTGGAGCACAAGTTTTACCCATTCCAGTTCATTTAGTTGTCGATATATAGCGGGTTGCAGCGATAATGCGAAATTTAGCTCCAAATGACACCTAAACTTCTAACAGCCATAACTTTTGATTTTTTATGTTTGATTTTTGCACACAACAACCTTTTCGGAATATGCTCGGATGCATACATCCAATGGAGCACAATTTTTAAACCATTCCAGCTCATTTTAGTGGTAAATATATAGCGGGTTGCAAAGGCAATGAGGGATTTAGCTCCCCTTTACACATTAACTTTAACAGCCATAACTTTTGATCTGGTTGTTTGATTTTTGCGCACAACACCTCTTTGGTATGAGCTCGGAGCCCCTACATCCAATTGGAGAACATGTTTTTTCCCATTCCAGTTTGTTATTGGTCAATATACAGCGGGTTGGTAATAAGGTATTTAGCTCGAAAGGAGACCTAAACTTCAAACGCCCATAACTTTTGATCCGGTTGTCTGATTTTCACCCACAATACCTCTTCGGAATGAGATCGGAGCCCTAACTCCAATGGAGAACAATTTAAACCAATTCCAGATCGTTTAGAGGTTGATATACAGTGAGTTGTAGTGGAAATACGAGATTTTTGCTCTAAATGACACATGCAGTTCAAAATTCCAGAATTTTTAATGCGGGTTGTAGTGAAAATGAGAGATTTTGCTCCAAATGACACTCAAACTTTAAACCGCAACAACTTTTGATGCGATTGTCTTATTTTTCCCCCACAACACCTTTTAGGAATAATCTTGGAGCACTACATTCATTGGAGCACAAGTTTTACCCATTCCAGTTCATTTAGTTGTCGATATATAGCGGGTTGCAGCGATAATGCGAAATTTAGCTCCAAATGACACCTAAACTTCTAACAGCCATAACTTTTGATTTTTATGTTTGATTTTTGCCCACAACACCTTTTCGGAATATGATCGGAGGCATACATCCAATGGAGCACAATTTTAAACAATTCCAGCTCATTTTAGTGGTCAATATACAGCGGGTTGCAATGACAATGAGGGATTTAGCTCCTCTTTACACATTAACTGTAACAGCCATAACTTTTGATCTGGTTCTTTGATTTTTTGCGCACAACACCTTTTTGGAATGAGCTCGGAGCCCTACATCCAATGGAGAACAAGTTTTTCCCATTCAGTTTGTTATTGGTCAATATACAGCGGGCTGGTAATAAGGTATTTAGCTCGAAAGGAGACCTAAACTTCAAACGCCCATAACTTTTGATCCGGTTGTCCGATTTTCACCCACAATACCTTTTCGGAATGAGATCGGAGCCCTAACTCCAATGGAGAACAATTTAAACCAATTCCAGCTTGTTTAGAGGTCGATATAGAGTGAGTTGTAGTGGAAATACGAGATTTTACTCCAAATGACACAGACACTTCAAAATACCAGAATTTTTAATGCGGGTTGTAGTGAAAATGAGAGATTTAGCTCCAAATGACACTCAAACTTTAAACCGCAACAACTTTTGATGCGATTGTCTTATTTTGCCCCCACAACACCTTTTAGGAATAATCTTGGAGCACTACATTCATTGGAGCACAAGTTTTACCCATTCTAGTTCATTTAGTTGTCGATATATTGCGGGTTGCAGCGATAATGCGAAATTTAGCTCCAAATGACACCTAAACTTCTAACAGCCATAACTTTTGATTTTTATTTTTGATTTTTGCCCACAACACCTTTTCGGAATATGCTCGGAGACATACATCCAATGGAGCACAATTTTAAACCATTCCAGCTCATTTTAGTCAATATACAACGGGTTGCAATGGCAATGAGGGATTTAGCTCCTCTTTACACATTAACTGTAACATCCATAACTTTTGATCTGGTTGTTGATTTTTGCGCACAACACCTTTTGGAATGAGCTCGGAGCCCTACATCTAATGGAGAACATTTTTTTCCCATTCCAGTTTGTTATTGGTCAATATACAGTGGGTTGGTAATATGGTATTTAGCTCGAAAGGAGACCTAAACTTCAAATGCCCAAAACTTTCGATCCGATTGTGCGATTTTCACCCACAATACCTTTTCGGAATGAGATCGGAGCCCTAACTCCAATGGAGAACAATTTATACCAATTCCAGCTCGTTTAGAGATCGATATACAATGAGTTGTAGTGGAAATACGAGATTTTGCTCCAAATGACACATACACTTCAAAATACCATAATTTTTAGTGTGGGTTGTAGTGAAAATGAGAGATTTTGCTCCAAATGACACTCAAACTTTAAACTGCAACAACTTTTGATGCGATTGTCTTATTTTGCTCCCACAACACCTTTTCGGAATAATCTTGGAGCACAAGTTTTACCCATTCCAGTTCATTTAGTTGTCGATATATAGCGGGTTGCAGCGATAATGCGAAATTTAGCTCCAAATGACACCTAAACTTCTAACAGCCATAACTTTTGATTTTTATGTTTGATTTTTGCACACAACACCTTTTCGGAATATGCTCGGATGCATACATCCAATGGAGCACAATTTTAAACCATTCCAGCTCATTTTAGTGGTAAATATACAGCGGGTTGCAATGGCAATGAGGGATTTAGCTCCCCTTTACACATTAACTTTAACAGCCATAACTTTTGATCTGGTTGTTTGATTTTTGCGCACAACACCTCTTTGGTATGAGCTCGGAGCCCTACATCCAATGGAGAACATGTTTTTCCCATTCCAGTTTGTTATTGGTCAATATACAGCGGGTTGGTAATAAGGTATTTAGCTCGAAAGGAGACCTAAACTTCAAACGCCCATAACTTTTGATCCGGTTGTCTGATTTTCACCCACAATACCTCTTCGGAATGAGATCGGAGCCCTAACTCCAATGGAGAACAATTTAAAACCAATTCCAGATCGTTTAGAGGTTGATATACAGTGAGTTGTAGTGGAAATACGAGATTTTTGCTCTAAATGAGACATACACTTCAAAATACCAGAATTTTTAATGCGGGTTGTAGTGAAAATGCGAGATTTAGCTCCAAATGACACTCAGACTTTAAACCGCAACAACTTTTGATGCGATTGTCTTATTTTACCCCCACAACACCTTTTCGAAATAATCTTGGAGCACTACATTCATTGGAGCACAAGTTTTACCCATTCCAGTTCATTTAGTTGTCGATATATAGCGGGTTGTAGCGATAATGCGAAATTTAGCTCCAAATGACACCTAAACTTCTAACAGCCGTAACTTTTGTTTTTTATGTTTGATTTTTGCCCACAACACCTTTTCGGAATAAGCTCGGAGGCATACATCCAATGGAGCACAATTTTAAACCATTCCAGCTCATTTTAGTGGTCAATATACAGCGGGGTTGCAATGGCAATGAGGGATTTAGCTCTTCTTTACACATTAACTGTAACAGCCAAAACTTTTGATCTGGTTGTTTGATTTTTGCGACCAAGACCTTTTTGGAATGAGCTCGGATCCCTACATCCAATGGAGAACAAGTTTTTCCCATTCCATTTTGTTATTGGTCAATATACAGTGTGTTGGTAATAATGTATTTAGCTCGAAAGGAGACCTAAACTTCAAACGCCCATAACTTTTGATCCGGTTGTCCGATTTTCACCTACAATACCTTTTCGGAAATGAGATCGGAGACCTAACTCCAATGGAGAACAATTTAAACCAATTCCAGCTCATTTAGAGGTCGATATTCATTGAGTTGTAGTGAAAATATGAGATTTTGCTCCAAATGACACATACACTTCAAAATACCAGAATTTTTAATGTGGGTTGTAGTGAAAATGAGAGATTTAGCTCCAAATGACACTCAAACTTTAAAACGCTACAACTTTTGATACGATTGTCTTATTTTACCCCCACAACACCTTTTCGGAATAATCTTGGAGCACTACATTCATTGGAGCACAAGTTTACCCATTCTAGTTCATTTAGTTGTCGATATATTGCGGGTTGCAGCGATAATGCGAAATTTAGCTCCAAATGACACCTAAACTTCTAACAGCCATAACTTTTGATTTTTATTTTTGATTTTTGCCCACAACACCTTTTTCGGAATATGCTCGGAGACATACATCCAATGGAGCACAATTTTAAACCATTCCAGCTCATTTTAGTGGTCAACATACAACGGGTTGCAATGACAATGAGGGATTTAGCTCCACTTTACACATTAACTGTAACAGCCATAACTTTTGATCTGGTTGTTTGATTTTTGCGCACAACACCTTTTTAGAATGAGATCAGAGCCCTACATCCAATGGAGAACAAGTTTTTCCCATTCCAGTTTGTTATTGGTCAATATACAGCGGGTTGGTAATAAGGTATATAGCTCAAAAGGAGACCTAAACTTCAAACGCCCATAACTTCTGATCCGGTTGTCCGATTTTCACCCACAATACCTTTTCGGAATGAGATCGCAGCCCTAACTCCAATGGAGAACAATTTAAACTAATTCCAGCTCGTTTAGAGGTCGATATACAGTGAGTTGTAATGGAAATACGAGATTTTGCTCCAAATGACACATACACTTCAAAATACCAGAATTTTTTAATGCGGGTTGAAGTGAAAATGAGAGATTTAGCTCCAAATGATACTCAAACTTTAAACCGCAACAACTTTTGATGCGATTGTTTTATTTTACCTCCACAACACCTTTTCGGAATGATCTTGGAGCACTACATTCATTGGAGCACAAGTTTTACCCATTCCAGTTCATTTAGTTGTCGATATATAGCGGGTTGCAGCGATAATGCGAAAATTAGCTCCAAATGACACCTAAATTTCTAACCCGCCATAACTTTTGATTTTTATGTTTGATTTTTGCCCACAACACCTTTTCGGAATATGCTCGGAGGCATACATCCAATGGAGCACAATTTTAAACCATTCCAGCTCATTTTAGTGGTCAATATACAGCGGGTTGCAATGGCAATGAGGGATTTAGCTCCTCTTTACACATTAACTGTAACGGCTATAACTTTTGATCTGGTTGTTTGATTTTTGCGCCCAACACCTTTTTGGAATGAGCTTGGAGCCCTACATCCAATGGAGAACAAGTTTTTCCCATTCCAGTTTGTTATTGGTCAATATACAGCGGGTTGGTAATAACGTATTTAGCTCAAAAGTAGACCTAAACTTCAAACGCCCAAACCTTTTGATCCGGTTGTCCGATTTTCACCCACAATACCTTTTCGGAATGAGATCGGAGACCTAACTCCAATGGAGAACAATTTAAACCAATTCCAGCTCGTTTAGAGGTCGATATTCATTGAGTTGTAGTGAAAATATGAGATTTTGCTCCAAATGACACATACACTTCAAAATACCAGAATTTTTAATGTGGGTTGTAGTGAAAATGAGAGATTTAGCTCCAAATGACACTCAAACTTTAAAACGCTACAACTTTTGATACGATTGTCTTATTTTACCCCCACAAAACCTTTTCGGAATAATCTTGGAGCACTACATCCATTGGAGCACAAGTTTACCCATTCTAGTTCATTTAGTTGTCGATATATTGCGGGTTGCAGCGATAATGCGAAATTTAGCTCCAAATGACACCTAAACTTCTAACAGCCAAAACTTTTGATTTTGATTTTTGATTTTTGCCCACAACACCTTTTCGGAATATGCTCGGAGGCATACATCCAATGGAGCACAATTTTAAACCATTCCAGATCATTTTAGTGGTCAATATACAGCGGGTTGCAATGGCAATGAGGGATTTAGCTCCACTTTACACATTATCTGTAACAGCCATAACTTTTGATCTGGTTGTTTGATTTTTGCGCACAACACCTTTTTGGAATGAGCTAGGAGCCCTACATCCAATGGAGAACAAGTTTTTGTCATTCCAGTTTGTTATTGGTCAATAAACAGTGGGTTGGTAATAAGGTATTAAGCTCGAAAGGTGACCTAAACTTCAAACGCCCATAACTTTTGATCCGGTTGTCCGATTTTCACCCACAATACCTTTTCGGAATGAGATCAGAGCCCTAACTCTAATGGAGAACAATTTAAACCAATTCCAGATCGTTTAGAGGTCGATATACAGTGAGTTGTAATGGAAATATGAGATTTTGCTCCAAATGACACATACACTTCAAAATACCAGAATTTTTAACGCGGGTTGTAGTGAAAATGAGAGATTTAGCTTTAAATGACACTCAAACTTTAAACCGCAACAACTTTTGATGTTTTACCCCCACGACACCTTTTCGGAATAATCTTGGAGCACTACATTAATTGGAGCACAAGTTTTACCCATTCTAGTTCATTTATTTGTCGATATATAGCGGGTTGCAGCGATAATGCGAAATTTAGCTCCAAATGACACCTAAACTTCTAACAGCCATAACTTTTTATTTTTATGTTTGATTTTTGCCCACAACATCTTTTCGGAATATGCTCGGAGGCATACATCCAATGGAGCACAATTTTAAACTATTCCAGCTCATTTTAGTGGTCAATATACAGCAGGTTGCAATGCCAATGAGGGATTTAGCTCCTCTTTATACATTAACTGTAACAACCATAACTTTGGATCTGGTTGTTTGATTTTTGCGCACAACACCTTTTTGAAATGAGCTCGGAGCTCTACATCCAATGGTGAACATTTTTTTTCCATTCCGATTTGTTATTGGTCAATATACAGCGGGTTGGTAATAAGGTATTTAGCTCAAAAGGAGACTTAAACTTCAAACGCCCATAACTTTTGATCCGGTTGTCCGATTTTCACCCACAATAGCTTTTCAGAATGAGATCGGAGCCCTAACTCCAATGGAGAACAATTTAAACCAATTCCAGCTCATTTAGAGGTCGATATACAGTGGGTTATAGTGGAAATATGAGATTTTTCTCCAAATGACACATACACTTCAAAATACCAGAATTTTTAATGCGGGTTGTAGTGAAAATGAGAGATTTAGCTCCAAATGACACTCAAACTTTAAACCGCAACAACTTTTGATGCGATTGTCTTATTTTACCCCCACAACACCTTTTCGAAATAATCTTGGAGCACTATATTCATTGGAGCACAAGTTTTAACCATTCCAGTTCATTTAGTTGTCGATATATAGCGGGTTGCAGCGATAATGCGAAATTTAGCTCCAAATGAAACCTAAACTTCTAACAGCCATAACTTTTGATTTTTATGTTTGATTTTTTCCCACAACACCTTTTCGGAATATGCTTGGAGGCGTACATCCAATGGAGAACAATTTTAAACCATTCCAGCTCATTTTAGTGGTCAATATACAGCGAGTTGCAATGGCAATGAGGGATTTAGCTCCTCTTTACACATTAACTGTAACAGCCATAACTTTTGATCTGGTTGTTTGATTTTTGCGCACAACACCTTTTTCAAATGAGCTCGGAGCCCTACATCCATTGGAGAACAAGTTTTTCCCATTCCAATTTGTTATTTGTCAATATACACTGGGTTGGTAATAAGGTATTTAGCTCGAAAGGAGACCTAAACTTCAAATGCCCATAACTTTTGATCTGGTTGTCCGATTTTCACCCACAATACCTTTTCGGAATGAGATCGGAGCCCTAACTCCAATGGAGAACAATTTAAACCAATTCCAGCTCGTTTAGAGGTCGATATACAGTGAGTTTGTAGTGGAAATATAAGATTTTGCTCCAAATGACACATACACTTCAAAATACCAGAATTTTAAATGCGGGTTGTAGTGAAAATGAGAGATTTAGCTCCAAATGACACTAAAACTTTAAACCGCAACCAATTTTGATGTGATTGTCTTATTTTACCCCCACAAGTTTTACTCATTCCAGTTCATTTAGTTGTCGATATAAAGCGGGTTGCAGCGATAATACGAAATTTAGCTCCAAATGACACCTAAACTTCTAACAGCCATAACTTTCTATTTTTATGTTTGATTTTTGCCCACAACACCTTTTCGAAATATGCTCGGAGGCATACATCCAATGTAGCACAATTTTAAACCATTCCAGCTCATTTTAGTGGTCAATATACAGCGGGTTGCAATGACAATGAGGGATTTAGCTCCCCTTTACACATTAACTGTAACAACCATAACTTTTGATCTGGTTGTTTGATTTTTGCGCACAACACCTTTTTGGAATGATGAGCTCGGAGCCCTACATCCAATGGAGAACAAGTTTTTCCCATTCCAGTTTGTTATTGGTCAATATACAGAGGGTTGGTAATAAGGTATATAGCTCGAAAGGAGACCTAAATTTCATACGCGCATAACTTTTGATCCGGTTGTCCAATTTTCACCCACAATACCTTTTCGGAATGAGATCGAAGCCCTAACTCCAATGGAGAACAATTTAAACTAATTCCAGCTCGTTTAGAGGTTGATATACAGTGAGTTGTAATGGAAATACGAGATTTTGCTCCAAATGACACATACACTTCAAAATACCAGAATTTTTAATGCGGGTTGTAGTGAAAATGAAATATTTAGCTTCAAATGACACTCAAACTTTAAACCGCAACAACTTTTGATGCGATTGTCTTATTTACCCCCACAACACCTTTTCGGAATAATCTCGGAGCACTACATTCATTGGAGCACAAGTTTTACCCATTCCAGTTCATTTAGTTGTCGATATATAGCGGGTTGCAGCGATAATGCGAAATTTAGCTCCAAATGACACCTAAACTTCTAATAGCCATAACTTTTGATTTTTATGTTTGATTTTTGCCCACAACACCTTTTCGGAATATGCTCGGAAGCATACATCCAATGGAGCACAATTTTAAACCATTCCAGCTCATTTTAGTGGTCAATATACAGCGGGTTGCAATGTCAATGAGGGATTTAGCTCCTCTTTACACATTAACTGTAACAGCCATAACTTTTGATCTAGTTGTTTGATTTTTGCGCACAACACCTTCTTGGAATGAGTTAGGAGCCCTGCATCCAATGGAGAACAAGTTTTTTCCCATTCCAGTTTGTTATTGGTCAATATACAACGGGTTGGTAATAAGGTATTTAGCTCGAAAGGAGACCTAAACTTCAAACGCCGATAACTTTTGATTCGGTTGTCCGAATTTCACCCACAATACCTTTTCAGAATGAAATCGAAGCCCTAACTCCAATGGAGAACAATTTAAACTAATTCCAGCTCGTTTAGAGGTCGATATAAAAAAAGTTGTATTGGAAATACGAGATTTTGCTCCAAATGACACATACACTTCAAAATACCAGAATTTTTAATGTGGGTTGTAGTGAAAATGAGAGATTTAGCTCCAAATGACACTCAAACTTTAAACCGCAAACAACTTTTGATGCGATTGTCTTATTTTGCCCCCACAATACCTTTTCGGAATAATCTTGGAGCACTACATTCATTGGAGCACAAGTTTTACCCATTCCAGTTCATTTAGTTGTCGATATATAGCGGGTTGCAGCGATAATGCGAAATTTAGCTCCAAATGACACATAAACTTCTAACAGCCATAACTTTTGATTTTTATGTTTGATTTTTGCCCACAACACCTTTTCGGAATATGCTCGGAGGCGTACATCCAATGGAGCACAATTTTAAACCATTCCATCTCATTTTAGTGGTCAATATACAGCGGGTTGCAATGGCAATGAGGGATTTAGCTCCTCTTTACACATTAACTGTAACAGCCATAACTTTTGATCTGGTTGTTTGATTTTTGCGCACAACACCTTTTTGGAATGAGCTCGGAGCCCTACATCCATTGGAGAACAAGTTTTTCCCATTCCAGTTTGTTATTTGTCAATATACAGCGGGTTGGTAATAAGGTATTTAGCTCGAAAGGAGACCTAAACTTCAAATGCCCATAACTTTTGATCCGGTTGTCCGATTTTCACCCACAATACCTTTTCGGAATGAGATCGGAGCCCTAACTCCAATGGAGAACAATTTAAACCAATTCCAGCTCGTTTTAGAGGTCGATATACAGTGAGTTGTAGTGGAAATACAAGATTTTGCTCCAAATGACACATACACTTCAAAATACCAGAATTTTAAATGCGGGTTGTAGTGAAAATGAGAGATTTAGCTCCAAATGACACTAAAACTTTAAACCGCAACCAATTTTGATGTGATTGTCTTATTTTACCCCCACAAGTTTTACTCATTCCAGTTCATTTAGTTGTCGATATAAAGCGGGTTGCAGCGATAATACGAAATTTAGCTCCAAATGACACATAAATTTCTAACAGCCATAACTTTCTATTTTTATGTTTGATTTTTGCCCACAACACCTTTTCGAAATATGCTCGGAGGCATACATCCAATGGAGCACAATTTTAAACCATTCCAGCTCATTTTAGTGGTCAATATACAGCGGGTTGCAATGACAATGAGGGATTTAGCTCCCCTTTACACATTAACTGTAACAACCATAACTTTTGATCTGGTTGTTTGATTTTTGCGCACAACACCTTTTTGGAATGATGAGCTCGGAGCCCTACATCCAATGGAGAACAAGTTTTTCCCATTCCAGTTTGTTATTGGTCAATATACAGCGGGTTGGTAATAAGGTATATAGCTCGAAAGGAGACCTAAACTTCATACGCGCATAACTTTTGATCCGGTTGTCCAATTTTCACCCACAATACCTTTTCGGAATGAGATCGAAGCCCTAACTCCAATGGAGAACAATTTAAACTAATTCCAGCTCGTTTAGAGGTTGATATACAGTGAGTTGTAATGGAAATACGAGATTTTGCTCCAAATGACACATACACTTCAAAATACCAGAATTTTTAATGCGGGTTGTAGTGAAAATGAAATATTTAGCTTCAAATGACACTCAAACTTTAAACCGCAACAACTTTTGATTCGATTGTCTTATTTACCCCCACAACACCTTTTTGGAATAATCTTGGAGCACTACATTCATTGGAGCACAAGTTTTACCCATTCCAGTTCATTTAGTTGTCGATATATAGCGGGTTGCAGCGATAATGCGAAATTTAGCTCCAAATGACACCTAAACTTCTAATAGCCATAACTTTTGATTTTTATGTTTGATTTTTGCCCACAACACCTTTTCGGAATATGCTCGGAAGCATACATCCAATGGAGCACAATTTTAAACCATTCCAGCTCATTTTAGTGGTCAATATACAGCGGGTTGCAATGTCAATGAGGGATTTAGCTCCTCTTTACACATTAACTGTAACAGCCATAACTTTTGATCTGGTTGTTTGATTTTTTGCGCACAACACCTTCTTGGAATGAGTTAGGAGCCCTGCATCCAATGGAGAACAAGTTTTTCCCATTCCAGTTTGTTATTGGTCAATATACAATTGGTTGTTAATAAGGTATTTAGCTCGAAAGGAGACCTAAACTTCAAACGCCCATAACTTTTGATTCGGTTGTCCGAATTTCACCCACAATACCTTTTCGGAATGAAATCGAAGCCCTAACTCCAATGGAGAACAATTTAAACTAATTCCAGCTCGTTTAGAGGTCGATATAAAATGAGTTGTATTGGAAATACGAGATTTTGCTCCAAATGACACATACACTTCAAAATACCAGAATATTTAATGTGGGTTGTAGTGAAAATGAGAGATTTAGCTCCAAATGACACTCAAACTTTAAACCGCAACAACTTTTGATGCGATTGTCTTATTTTGCCCCCACAATACCTTTTCGGAATAATCTTGGAGCACTACATTCATTGGAGCACAAGTTTTACCCATTCCAGTTCATTTAGTTGTCGATATATAGCGGGTTGCAGCGATAATGCGAAATTTAGCTCCAAATGACACATAAACTTCTAACAACCATAACTTTTGATTTTTATGTTTGATTTTTGCCCACAACACCTTTTCGGAATATGCTCGGAGGCGTACATCCAATGGAGCACAATTTTAAACCATTCCAGCTCATTTTAGTGGTCAATATACAGCGGGGTTGCAATGGCAATGAGGGATTTAGCTCCTCTTTACAGAACGTGATAACCGGCGTCGACCGCATTGGTCACAGAGAAGAGATTTTTCTTCATACCAGGCACATGATAAACATTCCTCAACGTGAGTTGACCCTTATCACTGCTTAGAGAGATGACTCCTTTGTGCTATACTGGATGAAGAGAATTATCAGCCGTAATGATTGCATTGTTACCTGAGTAAGGCGCCAAAGAAGAGAACTTTGATCCATCTCCGATGAGGTGATGCCCACACCCTGAATCAACAATCCAGTCCTCATCATAGTTGATGGAAGCCAAGGCCTTAATGGGTATCGCCGTTATATTAGACGCAAAGGCTCCTCCCCATCCAACTTCACCAGACTTTGGCATCTCTTTCTCCACAGCATGTCCCGGCTGAAGATTCACCCGGCAATCTTTCTTGAAGTGCCCGGTCTTATTGTATCTAAAGAACCTCGGTCCCTCTCCTTTCTTCTTCCCATCAGACTTAGGAGCATAGCCCCTATCTTGCTGACCTGAAGTGGAGGGTCCATCATGACCCGGCTTCTTCTTCTCCCATTTCTTCTTCTTCTTCCCAGAGAACATCACATCACTTTCTCCCCCGGAGATTGAAACCCCCACCATCTGTCTTGCTAAACTTTCTTGCGAAGCAAGAAGGTTCTCTAGCTCCAACAACGACGGTTGATTTGCCCAACCCTGAACTGAAGACACAAAAGCAAGATACTCCTTCCGCAACCCGCGGATGATATTCCTCTTGAGTTTTGCCTCAGAGATTGGCTCATCAGGGTCCAATGCAGAAATCTCTGTCGTGAGGTTCTTCATCTTGAGGAAGAAAGTAGAAACAGAAAGATCACCTTGAGAGGCCTTCGCCAACTCATTTTCAAGATACTGTAGCCTCTCTACATTCTTCTTATTGAACAATCCATCCAAGGATGTCCAAATCTCAGCAGCAGATTTTCATCCGATGATGTGATCAAACAGCTCCGGTGAAATAGCCCTCTTGAGAGTGAACTCAGCCTTAGCATTCGTCCTCCTCCAAAGTCTCACCTCTGCCATATTATCTCCTGCTAGAAACACCTCTTGTGTGTCTTCTCCGCCAACTACCTCCCATTGAACCTCGCCAAGCAAGTAACTCTCCATACATGACTTCCACTTTTTAAAGTTAGTCGATGTGAGGAGTTCAATACCAAGACCTCTTGTGTATCCACCTTCCATGGCAATCTATGTGGTCTCTTCTTCACAAAGACGATGGCAACTCTAGTTGATCACTGCTTATCCACTCCAAAAACCTCGCTTTGATACCATGTTTAAAATTTTTTGATTGGACCGTTTAGGAGTAAGCAGGAGTTGTATCAACAAGAGTTATAGCCAAACAACCACAATGCCAAAACAGCAACACAAGAAATCTTTATTTAAACAGAACTGCTTTACAATGTGAGTTATACATGGCGAGACATGATTCATCAGAATCACGGAGACGAGAAGAACAAAACACACCAAAAGGCAAAGCTGGCCGCTATACAAGCTCAGACCGCACAAGCCGCACCACTCCAGAACTCGCCCGGCTTGCCCTGAGATCGCACAAATAGAAACCGGACAGACTGCCAGCACTGCAAGACCGCACCTCAGACTGCACGAACTGGAGCTTATTGGAACAAAGAACTGAAGCTGTCGCCAGACCGCAACTCAGACCACCTAACTGCTGAAGGTCTCCTGATCACTGAGCTCGCTGCGAACATCATAAGAACACAATAACCCAGTTCGCTGACAGACCGCAGACGAACTATTTATTCAAGCCACCAGAAATCACCAAGGAAGGAGACCGCACCCTGCTGACCGCAAACCTGTAAACACAACAAAGGTTAACTCGCATCCAAGTCGCGCGAACTCAAACTTGAGACCGCAAGAAACAATCCGGGCTCTGGTTCTTACAGTTCTTGTTAGGAATGACGGGCCATGCACCCCTATTTATAGGAGGATGGACGGATGTCGACACCGCACAAAACGGGATACAGTCACCACCCATCAGATCGCGAACAGTCTCAAAAGACAGACTGTGCGAACAGACCTCTTGGACGATCACCCCGACCAAGACGCAGATCAGCAGACAAGATCGCGCACAGGCCGCGCGAATACGAGACCGCGCACAAGCCGTGCGGTCTCAACAACGCTCCTTCCTTAGATCACCAGGAGCAAGCTAGAACCATCTGGCCGACTTCAACCAAGTCGCCAGATCACCAATATAGACCGCCTGGGTAGACGGTCATATAGGAACAACCCGAATCTACCAAGAGCAGACTGCACAGAATAAGATCGGAAACAACCCGCAACAGGTCGCCAGAACCAACAACCAAACCCAAGAAGCAAGCTGGCCGATCACACCAGATCGCCAGAACCAAACCGCGAGAGCACCAGCGCAGACCGCGCAGTCTCTGCGGTCTCCAGCCTTCAGACCGGCCAGACTCCCTTCCACTTCACTTCAACAATTTCAACACTAGCTGCACTCTTTGCAGGAAGACTCTTCTTTGCATTTGGTACATTGGGATTGTACCAACAATCTATGGCAAAGTGTCCCAATTTACCACAACACCAACATTCATGAATGTTGTATCTCCTCTTCTGAACATTTCCTGAGAAAACAACATTACTGTGCCTTAGTTCTGGAGGGGAGACAGCTGCAATCTTCTTATTTCTCTCTGCAATGATTTGCCTAAATGTTAATCTATGTGTTGTCTTGATGCTCTTTGTTTTGATGGCATCAACTTGCTTTGGTTTGGTAGCCATACAAGATCTAATGGCATCAGACACTGAGCGGCAAGTCTTGTCAATAGATTTGACAGTAGAAATTTTCTTTGCTGAATAAAATTTAGAGGAGCTTGCATCTTGATTCTTGAATGAGGTGGCTGAAGTACCAAATACAAAAGGTCTAGGTTGGGCCATTTGAATTTCCTCATGGGGAGCCTTCATGGCACTCAATCCCATTCCCTTTCTTCCACTATGGGAAGGAGTGTTTTCCTTCCTATAGGTACTTCCATTCTTCCAGTGACCATACATGCTTTCATGGTCATACCTGTTGGAAGGAAGTAATACCTTTTGAAAGGTGGTTTGAGGCTTAGCCTTACCCGTGCTCTTTTCTTTACTCCCTTCTCCTGCCTCCATTTTATTGAATCCTAGTCCTCTTCTATTGGATTGAGAAGAGGAGGAGTCAATAATAGGGAGCACAGATTTAGGCTTGGAGAATTGAGCCACTAGGCTTTTCTCTTTGAGAAGCTTTTCCTCAAGATCCCTGATGATCTAATTCTTTAGAGAAATAGAGCTCAAATGGACAATTGTTATCCCCTTGAGTTTGCTTATTTCTCTACTCATCTGAGCCACCAAGGTAGGAGACCCAGAACAATTTCTTTCAGCCATTTTAACTGAGTCAATCTCTAGGGCTTGGTTTTTTGGCAAGCTTCTTGCTCTCTTTCAGAGCAATAACTAGAGCATCATATTTGTCAATCAATTGATTGACACCCACTTCAGATTCTGAATCATAATCATCAGTTGATGAGTGTGCATCAGATTCTGGAATTGATTCATACTTAGAGGAAGAGAGAGGAGTAGGTACCTGGTCAGGTGTGGTCCTGACAATTTTTCATCATCTGATGTTATGGCCATTAGGCCAATATATTCCTTAACATCTTCAACCACCTCCATATTACTGTCTGAATGTGATAGAGGAGCCTTGATGCCCAACTTTGCTGCAGGAAAGTCCTCATCTTCCTCAGCTGCAAACAACCCAATATAGGCCTCTTCTTCATCATATGAATCTGAGGATGATGACTCAGATTCACTCCAGCTTCTGTAATTCTTGGCTAGGAAGGATTTTCTCACCCCTTCTTCCCTTCTGGTGATAAGGCTTCTTGTCTCCCTTATCCTTTCGTTTGACTGGACAGTCAGCAATGACATGCCCAGGCATACTGCAGCAATAACAAATCACATTAGCTAAACCATGTTTAGAATGTTAGAATCATACCTGTCCCATTTGGGGTGCTGCTTGTCAGCCCTGTTTGAATCCTTCCTATGATGTGAGGAGGAGGAAGGATTATTCTTCCACTGCTTCCTTCTCATCATCTTTTTGAATTGCCTTGAGAAGGCAGAAAATTCCTCATCAGAAGAGCTGCTATCAGATGAGCAGTGTTCATAGTTTTCTGAGTCAGCACCCCTTCTTGGAGGGGTAGGAATTCTTGTCTTGCTCTTCTTGGACCCTTCAGCCTTGAGGGCCATATACTTCTCCCTAGCATGAGGCCTGGAGGAGGTGTACTCCTCCTTTCTAGCAGATAGTTGCATCTCATATGAGAGCTACATTCCAAACAGAGTGTGAGGAGGAGTTTCACTCAGCTTTGCCACTTCCCTTATGTCACAGATTTTGAAATCACAGTCTCTAGTTAGAGATCTTAGGAATTTATCATTTAACTCATAATGAGTGAAGGTCCTTTCATAGGTCCTCAACTCATTTACTATTCTAAAGAATCTTTCATAGCAGCCAGCTATGCATTCCTGGTTTAGTTGCCTAAAAGCTTCATACTCCTGATGAGGAGGGATTTCCTATCATTCCTCACTTCTCCAGTCCCTTCCATATAAAAAATTAATGTATCCCACATCTCCTTTGTAGTCTCACAGTGCACCAAGTTTTGGAATGTTGAATCATCAATAGCATTGACTATAATATTTTGAGCCATTTTATCCATTGTAGACAATGCTATCTCATCTCTTGTCATTTCAGTGTAAGACTTGCCTACCTGCCTAGTAGGAACAATGGTGGAGGGCTTGGTGATAAGTAAGGGGCCTTCCTGAATAGTGATATAGATGTTAGTGTCTGAAGCTTCCATGTACAACCTAACCCTTTGTTTCCAAAATGCCAAAGGTTTCCTTTTTGCATATAGGGAGCTTCATGGAACCCATTTCCTTTTGAACTCCATTAAAAGCCATTGGATTCAGAAATAAAATACCTATGTAGGATCTGGTCAGAAAATTAAGCCAATTTATGACCAACGTACCTCTGATACCACTTGATAGATTATAGGTATATGATCTAATTCACCTTGAGGGGGGGGGGGGGGTGAATAGGTATTTTGTATTTTTACTTAGATGATATTGATAGTAATCAAGCAAACCCAGAAAACACACAAGTGATTATAGTGGTTCCCCAAGACAGTGTTTCTATGGGTAGTCCACTTTCCACCTTCGCCTTTCTAACAGAGTGTTAGACAAGGTCAACTTCTCCAATCTCAGCTCCAAGAGCCTACAACACAGAATCCCACAGGATCTCTCAGGTTTCCTAAACCCTACCTCAGGCACAACACCCCTACCTCAGAGGAATCTACCTCCTACAACTCAGACCAACTCCTGATCCTACAACCTTAGGCCTAACTGCCCTACAATCTCAGGCCTAACATCCCCTACAAACTCAAGCCAAATAACCCTACAGTAAAAGAGTGTTTGTGCTTACAACAACAGACATCACATAGAAAGTATCTTCAGTAGTTCTAGCACAGCTTGTGCTTTCTAGTAGCTTCATTGAATGATGCTTTGTGAGCTATCTACTATCTGATCTTCCACTTCAGTTGAAGGATGAAATATCACCTTGCTCCTTCTTGTAGAAGAGCAACCTCTTTCTCTCAGTCTCTTCTTCTTGTTCAGTGAGCAGGAGGAGAAGAAGAAGATCTGTGGCCGTCAATCGAACAGTAGAGATTTGTTTAGCACTTAACCACACCCTTCAAAAGTGCCCTAACTTCTTCTTTTATACTCTACACATCTCCAACGGCACTCAAGGGAAAACTCTGAAACCTGGGACCAGATGATTGTCTCTAATCTCCCTTTACAATTGTTTGCGCCAAAGGCGAGTCGCGCCACTTTTTTCTTAAATATCTGAATCTATCTCAGTAGTTGGGCTGAGACAGCTTTCAGTCTCAGCGATTGGGCTGAGATAGCTTTCAGTCTCAGCGGTTCTATCTATCAGCAGCTCAGGAGAGATATACTGCTTCTCAGCGGTTGGGCTGAGTCAGCTATCAGTCTCAGCGGTTCTGTCTATCTGCAGCTCAGTAGAGATATGCTGCATCTCAGCCGCACCTGTCCTCGTCTCAGCGGTTCAGCTGAGACAGGGAAGTTTCTTCAGCTGATTAATCAGCACACCTTTGAACCTATTCCATTGTATGGAATATCATCTCCCTGTACAAACCTTGAGACAAAATAGATTTCATCAAATACAATATGTACTTAGTATTGTGAGTAATGCCTCTTCAAATCAAAGGAACATTGAGGGCAATATTCCCAACAGAACCGTATTCTTTTGAAGGTTCAAGTCGCTACAATCTTCTCCCTCGATCCCGAAAGAATAATTAGTTCCACTTTATTCATTGTTTTTTTATAACTATCTAGTTTACAACATTTATGTTGTTTGTTATGTTAAGACAATTTTTATTTGGGTTGAACCAATTTGGACAAGCTTAAGTCCTCTTGATTCAAGTGGTTTGAGTATTTTATTTTAATTCAGGCACTTTATATTTGGGCCAAAGATGTTGAATGGCCGAGATGTTATCCCTAGGATGAATGGTTGTGAGAGATTGTTGTAACTCTATTAATATCTCTTTTTAGATATGAAAACCTAATGAGAATTATTTTAGAGAACTTCAAATCAGCCCTCCTTTGGATGTGCCTCCCCCTTCCTCTCTCCTAAAGGAAATTTTCGTCCCACTCTCTTGGAGGAGAGGCCTTCTTCTCCAGTGTGACTCCGGTAGAATCCGTGGTAGCGTGTTGCTCCACACCCCTTTGTGAGACTCATTGGGGAAATTGTTTTTATCTCCCTTTCTTGGTGTGATTCTTCTAAATCTTCTCCTTGCTAGTAATTTTGGTGGAATGAAAAATTTGGTGTTACCTGCAAATTTTTTGAATTAATCCCTCGCAATTTGAACATGTGAATGTCCCTCTTATTTATACGAATTTTAAAACGCGATTAGACTTTCATTTTCTTCTTGTTGGGGTATTGTCTTACTAGATCCGAATCTTACATTTTAAAATGGACTCTTCTCTTGCAAATGTTCAACTATTAAAGATCATGTTTGATAATGATGTTATTTAGATGTGGCGACGTTGATCATGTTTTATTGAGAAAAATCCGCATTTTTGTATCATTCAAAATCATTGGGAAAAGAATTAGATCTATATCAATTAATTAGATGTAAATCATTGCCCTGGGGGCAATTCTATACTCTGATATGTTGTAGGAGCTCTTGTTGTTACCTGTCCTTTTGTACTTGCTGGGACACTTTACTTATTTGGAATTAATGGTTTCTGTAGTTTTCTATTATTGATGGGTTGTCATAATGAAATTGGTTTAGCGGAAGGATATGCGTCTTGTGGTTCCGGTTAGCCCGTGTGCTAACTCTTCAGTTTGAGGAAAAACTGAATAAGAGGAAGCAGTGGTGTGCCCATGTATGATCTCTGTCATTACATTAAGTGTGTCTCATTACTGTCCAATTAAGTAGCCACACTGAACTCACCTTCTTACCTGTACATCTGTAGTCCAGTACCTCAGACATCCACCACCACTATCCAGTATATCTGAGCTTCCATCCAGCCTAGCTTAGGCTCATCTAGTCCCTTCTCAGACACCTGCAGACGTGCCGCACTGCTCCTATGCTTCCACCTTCCTAGAAGCACTCATCTCCTCCCACCTACCAGATGAGCTAGACAGACCCGGCGTCAGTCCAGAGGTGGGATGTGATGACTCCTCACTATACAGTGAGTTGGTCAGTTGGTGGGGATCTGATGCCCTGCAAATATGGCAGTTACGTTGGCAGTTTCGACCCTGGATTTTCATGCCAAGAGTGGTGTAAGCCCTTGTGGGCTCCACCTTTGAGGTACGTAACTACACTTACATAGCTGGAGTGAGTTTTATGGTGCATTCCTGGAGCACTTTGTCCCCTCTACGACCCGTGATGAGCTCGAGGGGAGGTTCCTGCAGCTAAAGTAGGGATCTAGATCAGTAGTGGAATACTAGCAGGAGTTTCAACACCTTGCCAGATTTGCAGACTCCTATGACTTAGATGATGGCAGTTATGCAAAGAGGTTCTACAAGGATCAGCGACCTAAAGGGCCTTTTAGGGAAGGTTGTTTCCATTGCCATCAGTTGGGCCACATTTGGCGCTTTTGCCCCAGTTGCAAGGGAATGCTCCAAATTGTCCCATGGTTCCCCCAACAGCTTGGCGTGGCTGAGGACGTGGTCGAGGCAAAGGATTCCATGGTAGAGACCGTCGACCAGCCAGGGGGAGCAGTTATATGCACGGGATCTCGCTCATCCCCAGAGTTTGGAAAGAGTCATTGCAGGTATACTAGTGTTCTATGTTCTTTTCAAGTCTTAGAATATCGAGATGACTTAGAATTGCTCGATGTAGAAACACATAGCTACCTAAAATTATACAACAAATTCATGAATAGTGAATGTATGTGGCAAGCCTGCCTATACTCTGATCGACTCGAGAGCATTACACAACTTTGTCTCGGAAGACTTCGTCAAGGACTTAGATCTGGTTCGACATTACACGGGGGCTATCAGGAGGGTGCGACTGCCAAATGAGTTGATGATCGATTCGACAGCAAAGTGCCTCCTAAAGGTGACCATTGATGGCCTAACACTCAATGCCGCAACAACAATTCTGAAGATGCCAAACTTTGACCTTTACCTGGGGATGACATTGCTTAGCTGGAACAATGCTCACATAAATTGCTCAGCATGGAATGTCATGTTGAGATATGAAACACTACACGACCTTCAAAGGTATTATCCCGGCCTCCCATTATTTACTTTCTTCTACTCTGGCCATCAAGCCCCATGAGCAGGGGGGGCGAAGTTGTTATGATATGTTTTGAACTGAAGGAGGTAAAGGTTAACATGAAGGATGCACCAATAGTTCAGGATTTTCCCGATGTCTTCCCAGATAAGTTACTTGGATTACCCCTCCTAGGAAAGTGTACTTCCAGCTTAGGATAATAAAGGGTGCTAAACCTGTTTCTCGGGACCATACCGGATGGCCCCTAAGGAACTAACAGAGTTTCGGGTACAACTAGAAGAGTTGGTGGACTCCGGATATGTTCGCCCAAGTTCATCACACCCTGGGGAGCCCCAGTTTTCATCGTTAAGAAGAAGGATGGATCCTTACGATTAGTATATATTATCGAGAGCTTAACCGGTTGACGGTGTGGAATACCTATCCCTTACCCTGAATCGATGAGCTTTTTGACCAGCTGGTGGGAGCCCATTGGTTCTTCAAGTTGGACTTGCGATCGAGGTACTATAAACTGAGGATACATGAGGAGGATGTTCCAAAAATAGATTTTCGCTCGAGGTACGGAATATACGAGTTTATAGTTATGTCATTTGGGCTCACAAATGCCCCTTCCGTGTTTACGAGCCTGATGAACCACATGTTTGAGCCTTAACTTGATGTCTTTGTGATTGTTTTCATCGATGAAATCTTCGTTTATTCGATGTTGGAGGAGGAAAATACGAAGCACTTGGCTTTGGTATTAGAAAAGCTGTGGGAACATCAATTGTTTGCCAAGTATAGTAAGTGCGAGTTCTGGCTCCCGCAAGTTGCGTTCTTGGGCCATGTGATTAGTGGATTGGATTAGTTGTGGATCCTGCTAAGGTGCGTGCTATAAAGGAGTTGCAGCCATTGAAGTCGACAGTGGATGTGCGGAGTTTCCTGAACTACTGTTGGTTACTACCGCAGTTAGTGGATTTTCAAAGATCGCTTCTCTCTCACCGCTTTGACCATGAAAGGTGCGTGTTTATATGGTCAACAATGTGCGAGGCTGCATTCCAAGAGCTGAAGGATCACCCTTACCTATGCACAAATCCTTGCCCTTCCATTTGGGTAGGAAGGATTCCAGATATATACTGATGCATCATACCAAGGAATGGGAGCTGTTTTGATGCAGCACGGGCATGCGATTGCGTACGCCTCGAGACAGCTGAAGAAGAACATCAGACGAATTACCCAGTGCCTGATTTGGAACTGGGAGCAGTGGTCTTCGCCTTAAATATATGGAGGCACTACCTGTACAGCATCCACATCGAGATCTTTCTGACCATAAGAATTGCATGTACATTCACACGCAGAAAGACTTGAACCTGAGACAATGGCGGTGGCTGGAGTTAATATGTGAATATGAGTTCACACTGAACTACTACCGTGAAGGTGAACTAAGTTGTGGATGCGTTGAGTAGGAAGGAACCTGTGGGAGGACCAGATTCTAGATTGATGGCCATGAAGTTGGTCCAGATGCTCGAGGAGATGGAAATAATGCTTGTTTCCAAGGCTTGCCCTGAGGTTTTCACTGAGTATATAACCGCACTATGCACAGTTTGTGAAATTCGAGATCGGATATAGGCCGAGCAAAAGAAGGATGCAACTTTTGCCCCAGTATTCCAAGCACTCAAGGATGGATTGGCTGAGGGATATACCTTGAAGGACAACCTCGTTCATTTCCACAACAGAGTATTTTTTCCATAGAAGTAGGGATCCGGGATGACATTCTGAGAGAGTATCAGTGCACTAAGTGTTGGATCGGTAGGCGCCCCTTAGAGGTGGGGGGGAGGGTGAATAAGGGTTTTAAAGATTTATAAATATTTTGAATATTTTAGAAAAAGCTTTGAATATGATAATGAAGAAGATCAAGACTAATCAAATAAAGTAAAAATAGAGACATGATTTTATTAACTGAGAGAAACATGATTAAAAATATGATCTCTTATGAAAGCTAGAAATCAAAGCTAAAATCGAAAAGAACTCTTTTGGTTTTCTATCCGACTCGCTTCCCCACGAACCGGTGGCCCTAGCCTTATCCTCCCCGGATTCGGCCTCAAGCCGCTCTAGCCAATCCCTCCCCGGATGTGGCCTCGAGCCCCCCTAGACCTAGCCTAGATCTAGTCGCCAACACGAGGCGATTTTCCCCCTAAGTCCTACCCAGACCTAGTCGCCAACACGAGGCGATTTAACTAACCGTTTACAAAGAGGAATATGAAATAACAATAAAGAAATAAGAACTCCCTCAAGATGGACTTCTGAAGTTGGAGACGAAGATCCGCCGTTGAATAAGCGTTGTAGAAGCGGACTTCGATCTGATCCGGCGTGACGAGATTCTCCTTCAGAAGTTTTGCAGAGCTTCGCTAGCACATCAACTTTTGGCCAAGATAGCCTCTGGATTCTGGCACTCAATATCTCTCTCTGATGTGTTATATGAAACGAGAGGACTTGGGTCCTTTTTATAGCCCACGCGCTACCGCCGGCGCTAGCCCGGATTAGGCAACGTTTTGCGCGGCAGAATCTCCCATCCGCGGCAACCTCTTGCTCTATGGTTTAAGTGAGTCATGCTACCGCCGGCGCTATCACTACCGCCGGCGCTATCCCTGGTTAAGAAAACTCTTTGCGCGGCAAGATCTTCAATCTGAGGCAACAATTCCAGCAAGCCTTCTGTGCATCGAGCTAGCGCCGGCGCTATCCACTATCGCCTGCGCTAGTGATCAGTTTGGAGTTGATGGCTCAATTTCGGGGGCAACCACCATATGTAAACCTTGAGTCACTTTGACCTGTTATCCTGCATACTTGGATCACACAAGATTAAATACACACATAGGATTTGTTATTCTCAAACCTAAAGATGCGGAAGACCGTGTTCCAACAAACTCCCCCTTTTGATAATAACAAATCCCATTAATGATAAATCAGAGCAGCATTAATCAAAATAAGCATGAAGAAACATATTTGTGTGTGTGTGACAAGGATGACTTAGGATAAATAATGATTATAGCATTTTAGTATTGCTCCCCCTAAATACCTAAATACATGCTCCCCCTAAGTGAATGCTCTCCTAATATGTTCTTAACAGAATTAAGCATGTTAGAGATGTTATCATGTTAGTTCTCCCCCTTTGTTATTAGCAAAAGTGGGAAGGAGACACCACTTCAAATTGTATTAATACGGTTAATAGGCATGATCGAGCTTTGAGAGAAGGAAATGATAAGGAGTTGTGGAAATCTTTTTATTGAATTAGATTAGAGTTTGAGTATCTATATTGTCAGAAATCATAGTTTTGTATCATAAACACAAGATAAAAGCAAAGGGTGCGGAAGACTTAAAAGAAAACATCTTGTATAAGAAATGATAATTCAAAAGATAGTGGGGTTTTCATTCAGAAAGAAGATGTTTTGTACATCAAAGTTAAACAAGAGGCTAATTTCACCAATGAAGAAACCAAGCATGAATAAATATTATCACAAGAGAGATTACTACAATGTTATGGTAGTTCATAATTTCAAAAACAAACTAAACATTGTAGAAATCATGCTAGGTTATCTAGTGCATTTTATAAATAAAGAGTAAGTATAGAATTAGCATTAGGATCCAATACTCATGAGAAGAAGTGTTATGGAAGATAATGATGTGCACAAGTGTATTTTGAATAAAGTGAACAAGTGTGTTTAACCAAAAATACAAGACAAATATAGAGTAAAGTGCACAATAAAAACACAAATAATTTTACTTCCACACACTTTTAAGCACAAAATAAAATGTCAACAACCAAGGTGCTTTGCACACACAATGCTTATGAAGGCTTATCAGGGCAAAGTAGTGCTTGGGGGATCACATAATTTTATTCTTGTGTTTTTTTTGTTTTTTTTTGTGATCCGGTGTACTTAAGAAGAAGAGGTTTTATTTTTAAAATGAAGAGTTTGCACAAGACACTTTACTAATCTATCCAAGGTGCTCAACCCCACAATGCTTATGAAGACTTATCAGGAGGTTCATGTAGTGCTTGGTGGAGGTGACTTTGTCAAGGTTATGATGTTTTGATTTGAACAAAGTTCTCCGATTACACTTGTTTTGCAAACACTTTAAAGAAGAAATTCAAACCACTCTTCTTAATATTTAATAGTGCAAATAAATGTTGTGTAGGTAAGATACTTGTGCAATTTTAATTTTATGTACAATCACAATATATTAGCAAGCATTCTTAGATTAAGAAGCACAAGCAGACTAAGACAAAAGGTGAGTGAAATATATATCATTATCAAACATAAAACATTTACTCATACTTAGAGGCATGCTAAGCTTAGTCCTACACAAACTTTTCTAATTATTATTGATGCATATATGAATAGATAGATCAAAGCATGATAAAAGCAATGTTTACGAAGTTTGAAAGAATCAATTGTAACATTATAGAGACTCTAAAGAATAGATTTAAATCATGCTTGATGTAAAAAAAATACAAAATTTTTGGATTGTTTTAAGTTTTATGTTTTTGTATTTTGATTAAAAAAAAACTTTAAATAAAAGCAAAACATATTTTTGGTTTTTGTCTTTTGTAATTTTATATTTGATTTTGGTAAATGACAAAAGCTTTAAACAAGAGCAAACAACATTTTTGGAATTTTGTCTTTTATAGTTTTGTTTTTGATTTTTCAAAATTTAAATAAAATTAGTGGTGCAAAAACAAGTAGTACATATCTAGTAACAAAATTTTTGGAATTTTTCCAAATTTTAAAAATGCAGAAAATCAGAAAGTCACGCTAGCGCCGGCGCTAGCGCTAGCGCGGAATACAGTACACGATTTTCGAGATGTTTAAAATTTTAGAATGTTGATCCTGATTAGGTGTCCCAATAGTAGTTTCGTGCTGAAAGAGCAGATTTTTAGGAGATGTTTTTGATGGTTAAAAGTGAAGAAGTTTGTATTTGTGAGCGTGTTTTTAACTTGTAAGATCTAGCACACCTAACTCAAGTCCTAATAATAAACAAAATCGTGCATCGGGAAGAGGTTTAGTGAATATATCAGCGAGTTGAGAGTCTGTCCCAATGAAGCTTACTTTTACATTTTCTTTTAATGTGATCCCTAATGAAATGATGACGAACGTCGATGTGTTTGGATCTAGAATGGTGTACAGGATTATATGTGAGGTCTATTGCACTTTTGTTGTCACATTTAAGATCTATGTTTTGAGATGAAATCCAAAGTCCTCTAGTGTTTGGCTCATCCATAACGCTTGTGCACAACAACTACCATGTGCGATATATTCGGCCTCCATGGTGGAGAGTGCAACCGAAGATTGTTTTCTACTAGACCAAGCAACTAAAGAGGATCCTAAAAAGTGACACGTACCGCTAGTGCTTTTTCTATCTAGTGAGCACCCGGCGTAGTCCGAATCGGAATAGCCGTGGAGTGTGAAGGAGTCATTATGTGGGTACCATAATCCTAGTTTAGATGACCCAATTAGATAGCGAAAAATACGTTTTTACCGCTTTTAAATGAGATTCTTTTGGATTGGCTTGAAAGCGAGCACAAAAATACGGCAAACATTATATCTGGTCTCGATGCACTTAAATAAAGAAGAGAACCTATCATTCCTCTATATAGCGTTTGATCAATGGAAATTCCAGATTCATCTTTTCCTAGTTTTAAAGAAGCACTCATAGGAGTAGAAGCTTGTTTAAGATTTTCAAATCCAAATCGTTTAAGCATATCGTGGACATATTTTGATTGACACAGAAAAATACCATCAGTTCGTTGTGAAATTTGAAAACCAAGAAAAAATGATAGTTCTCCTACAAGACTCATTTCAATTCATTTTTCATTATTAAGACTACTTCATTACACAACTCTTCATTAGTGGCTCCAAAAATGATGTCATCAACATTTTTTGTAGAATAATTAATTCGTTATTTTTATGCTTAATGAAGAGTGTGTTGTCTGCACTTCCCATAACATAACCGTGCTCTAACAAAAACGACGTAAGACGATCATACCAGGCACGGGGCGCTTGTTTTAAACCATAAGCGCTTTTTTCTAAATTGTAAACATGATTTGGAAATCTTTCATTTATGAAACCGGCGGGGGGTTGTTCTACATAGACTTCTTCTTTGATAACCCGTTTAAAAAAGCACTTTTAACATCCATTTGAAATAATTTTATTCTTTTAAAACTCGCAAATGCCAAAAATATTCGTATAGATTCTAAGCGAGCTACGGTGCAAAAGTTTCTTCAAAATCTACCCCCTCGATTTGTGAATAGCCTTGAGCAACTAAGCGTGCTTTATTTCTTACAATCCTAGATTCACCATCAAGTTTATTTTTAAAAATCCATTTTACGCCAATAATAGGATGATTAGATGGTCTTTCTACTAAATTCCAAACTTTATTTCTTTCAAATTGTCCTAACTCTTTATTCATTGCCAAAAACCAAAATTCATCATTTAAAGCGGTGGAGACGTTTTTAGGTTCAATTTCAGATACAAAGCAAATATTTGAAAATGTTTCATGAAGAGAGGATCGTGTTCTTACCCCAGTAGAAGGTTCCCCAATGATTAGCTCTTTGGATGATTTCTGGAGAAGTTTAGAATGCTTGGAGGTACATATTCATCTTCTTTTGACTTCTCCTCCTCTTCTTTGGTTCTTCTTCGTCATGCTCCAAGGATGGCAAAGGTTCATCATCGTACCTGTAGGGAGCATTTCTGCACATGGAACAAACTCATCAAATCTGACATTAATTGACTCTTCAACCTTGTTTGATCTTTTATTAAATATTCTATATGCTTTACTAGTTGAAGAATAACCAAGAAATATTCCTTCATCGCATTTTTCGTCAAATTTTCCTAAAGAGTCTTTTGTATTGAGAATGAAGCATTTACATCCAAAAACTCTAAAATACGATACGTTAGGTTCTTTTGATAGTAGAGTTCATATGGTGTGAGAGATAATGATGGGCGAAGCATAACTCTATTCATTACATAGCATGCAGTGCTTACGGCTTCTGCCCAAAAATACTTAGGTAGTTTATATTCAGATAGCATTGTGCGTGCAAGTTCTTGTATTGTCCTATTTTTCCGTTCTACAACACCGTTTGTTGAGGGTGCGTGGAGCAGAGAACTCATGCTTAATGCCTAACAGTCACAAAAAGATTAAAATTTCATTTTCAAATTCACCTCCATGATCTGAGCGAATGCATTTTATTTTTAAATCTAATTCATTTTGAATGCGAGTACATAGTTTTGAAAATTCGCAAAACGCATCAGATTTGGAGGAGAGAAATAGAGTCCAGCAATATCTAGAATAGTCATCTATGAGAACATAAGTGTATAATCTACCACCAAGACTTGTAGTGTTAACGGGACCAAAAAGATCCATATGAATTAATTGCAGAGGTTTTGATGTAGAAATAAATTTCATTTTTACTTTTAAAAGATGTCTTAGTAAATTGCCTTTCTGGCCATGGAGAGCATAATGAAGATAAATTTCCATTCAACTTAGGCAATCCTCTAATCAATTCTCTTTTTGCTAGTTTTAAGATGAGCTTTGTACTAGCGTGGCCTAAGCGTCTATGCCATAATTCTAATTCATCATTTTTTGTTATAAAACATTTATAGATGATTTTAGAAAGATCATGAAAGAAACTATGTAAACATTATGAATTCTAGGTGCAGTTAATAACACATCTTTTTGTTTTAGGATTAACAATCTTGCAAAGTGTGGGAAGATTCAAAAAGTACATCTAAACCTTTATCACACAATTGACTTATAGATATTAGGTTGTGTTTTAATCCTTTCACATAAAGCACCTTTGATATAAGAAAAGATGTGTTACCCACTGTACCAACTCCCATGATCCTTCCTTTGCCGTTGTCGCCAAACGTTACTATTCCTCCTTTCTTCCTTTCTAGGCTAAGGAATTTTGCTTTATTGCCCGTCATGTGTTTGGAGCAGCCTGAGTCCAAATACCACACGTCTTCTGTTTCCTTAGCCTTCCTGCAAATCTAGAAAGAGGATGAGAGTAAAGACCCAGATACCCAAGAGGTACCACCCATAGAGTAAGTGGATTTCTTAGGTACCCAGATTTGTTTTAATGACCGTTGATTTTATTATATTCCTGCAAGATCCAGACGTGTGTCCAAATTTAAGACAATTGCACATGAAATAAAGGGGGTTGAGACCCTTTTCTGAGTTTCTATGTTGCCCTTGCTGGATGGTGTTTGTGTATAAGAAAAACTAGAAGAATTTTTAACTTTAGAGCTACTGCTTGCTTTAGTAGTTACCGTCGGGCGGTAGTGTTCACTTTTATATCCGAGTCTGATTTTTCCAGACCCAAAACATTGATTAGCCAGAAGCATATCCAGGGATTTTTGACCAATCCCGAATTTGGTTATGGCTAAATGAGATTTTGATTTTGTTTTTTAAGAGATGTATTTTCTTGAACAATCATGACACATTTGTTTTCAAAACCTTTTTTGTTCTTTTCAATTTGAAATATAGAAGTTTTCAATTTTCTCTCTAAGTCCCCCTTTTCTTTTGTAATGATTTTGTTTTGTGAAAGGGCATTAGAGAGAGAAACTTCAAGTTCTTTTATCATAAATAAAGAGTGCTCACATTCTTGACATGAAACTTTTCTTTTTTCAAGATAGACTAAAGTTTTTGTGAGCCTACAATTTTCTTTCATAATAGATTCATTTCATGATTTAATAAAACAAATTTATCATAAAGTTCTTCAAAGGTAGGAGGATATACCTCAGTGTCGCTAAGAACACTGGTGTTGTCGTCGTCGCTTTGGCCATCAAGCACAAGTTTGCTTCCTCCTCACTACTTGACTCAGAACCGTTTGACTCTTCAGAGGACGAGTCATCCCAAGTAGCGGCCTTCAGCACTTTCTTCTTTTCTTTTGCTTTCATTTGTTCTTTCCGTTCCTTTTGGTATTTTGGGCACTGGCTCCGAATGTGCCCAGTTTTTCTGCAGTGATAGCATTCTGGAGGCGGCCTTTCTTCATCGTCATCGCTTCCTTTTTCTTTTCTTGATGAAGAGGAAGATCCCTTTCGTCGAGTGTCCTTTTGGAAGAATTTTCTGAAAGTGTTCCTTCTTTCTGGATTCCTGATGAACTTTTTGAAAGTTCTTCACCAGGAGTCTTCTTCATCATCATCGTCCTCTTCGGTGCACCTCCTTCTTTGATGTTAGTGCCAACGCCTTTTTCTTCGGCTCTTTGTTGTATTCTTCATGTTGGATTTGCAGTTCTACCTCATGGGTTTTGAGATTCCCAATGAGGTTCTCGATCTGGAGTGTTTCTAAGTTGTGCGACTCCGAGATGGCTGTCACCTTCGGGTTGAACCTTGGGGGTAAGGAACGAAGGATTTCCTCACAAGTCCCCGTCGGAGTAGGTATTTCAAGTGCCTTTGATGCGTTGACAATCTTTGTGAAGCGAGTGTACATGGAGTTGATGTCTCTCTTCCGTGTCCATCTGAATTTCTCGTATTCAGATTCACTTGAAACAGCTTTGCATCTTTCACCTGCGATGTACCTTCGTGAGTTACTTCTAATTGATTCCAAATATCATAAGCAGTAGTGCATGCAGAAATTCTATTAAACTCAGTCCTATTTAAAGCACAATATAAAGCGTCATGCTTTAGCATTATTTTTTACACTTAAGTTATCGTTGTCATCCCATTTATCCTTAGGTTTTGCTAATGTTGCCTCTCCTACTACAGTTGTAGGCGGAGAGTACTGCACTTCTACCATGTTCCATACTTCTACATCCATGGTCATAAGAAAACAATCATTCGATTTTTCCAGTAGTTAAAATCTGACCCAGTAAAGAGAGCTGGTCGACTAACCCCTTGACCCTCAGGAAAAGCGAGATCATGAGACGCCATTGTTCCCGGGTTAAGCCGATTGGAACAAAACCGCTCTGATACCACTTGTTGGATCGGTAGGCGCCCTTAGAGGGGGGTGAATAAGGGTTATAAAGATTTTATAAATATTTGAATATTTTAGAAAAAAGCTTTGGATATGATAATGAAGAAGATCAAGACTAATCAAATAAAGTAAAAATAGAGACATGATTTTATTAACTTGAGAAACATGATTACAAAATATGATCTCTTATGAAAGCTAGAAATCAAAGCTAAAATCGAAAAGAACTCTTTTGTTTGGTTTTCTATCCCGACTCGCTTCCCCACGAACCGTGTGGCCCTAGCCTTATCCTCCTCGGATTCGGCCTCAAGCCGCTCTAGCCAATCCCTCCCCGGATGTGGCCTCGAGCCCCCCTACCCCTAGCCTAGATCTAGTCGCCAACACGAGGCGATTTTCCCCCTAAGTCCTACCCAACCTAGTCGCCAACACGAGGCGATTAAAAACTATCGTTTACAAAGAGGAATATGAAATAACAATAAAGAAATAAGAACTCCCTCAAGATGGAATTCTGAAGTTGGAGATGAAGATCCGCCGTTGAATAAGCGTTGTAGAAGCGGACTTCGATCTGATCCGGCGTGACGAGATTCTCCTTCAGAAGTTTTGCAGAGCTTCGCTAGCACATCAACTTTCGGCCAAGATAGCCTCTGGAATTCTGGCACTCAATAACTCTCTTCTGATGTGTTATATGAAACGAGAGGACTTGGGTCCTTTTTATAGCCCACACGCTACCGTCGGCGCTAGCGCTACCGCCGGCGCTAGCCCGGATTAGGCAACATTTTGCGCGGCAGAATCTCCCATCCGCGGCAACCTCTTGCTCTATGCTTAAGTGAGTCATGCTACCGTCGGCGCTATCCACTACCGCCGGCGCTATCCCTGGTTAAGAAACTCTTTGCGCGGTAAGATCTTCAATCCGAGGCAACAATTCCAGCAAGCCTTCTGTGCATCGAGCTAGCGTCGGCGCTATCCACTATCGCCTGCGCTAGTGATCAGTTTGGAGTTGATGGCTCAATTTCGGGGGCAACCACCATATGTAAACCTTGATCATTTTGACCTATTATCCTGCACACTTGGATCACACAAGATTAAATACAGACATAGGATTGTTTATTCTCAAACCTAGGAGATGCGGAAAACCGTGTTCCAACACTAAGTACTCGGTGCATCCCGGGATCGCCAAAATGTATAGTAATTTGTGGAAGACTATGTTCTGGCCGGGGATGAAGAGTATGTTACTTACTTCACGACACTACGAGAATTTCCAGAAGGTGAAGCAGAGTGTAAGAGACATGCAGGACTATTGCAGTCACTACCCATCCCCGAGTGGATGTTCGAAGACTTTCCATGAATTTGTTCATGGTCTTGCCCGTTCTTGCTCCGGGAATGAATCAGTTTGGGTGATAGTGGATCGATTAATGAAGGTTTCCGGTATCCCAATGAGGAACGAGGCACATGTGGATGTTTTGGTGTGTCTCTTTCATGGAGCAGTTCATCAGATACCAAAGAGTGCCCAAGACTATTGCTTCAGACCGGGATGGC
>JAWHQI010002263.1:75428-82928 GCA_033032865.1 Dactylorhiza incarnata | reverse complement strand
GGGACGTTTTGATTGGCCAGAATTCTTAGAATCGGTCTTGGTGCGTTGTTGGCGGCCCGAGCGTGTGAGCTGTCAGACAAGCCCGATGGCATGGAAGGCCAGGCGAGGTGAGTCTCAGCGAGAGCGCTTGGCCTTGGGTTTTGTTGCCCTGGTGGGGAAGTATTGAGTACCCTTGTGTTGGTGATGTATGATGATGTGTTAGATTCATACGCTTTAGGGCGCCTTGGGTGAAACCCCGGGCTTGCACTCATTTTGCATTGATAGGCCCCTTTTATTACCTGCTCAACATAGAAACGTGGATGATGCTTGTGACACTCATGCCAGTATTTATGTTGCTTTCCTTTATGTACATTTGCATACGAAGTGCTGACTTGCAGGGTGAAGTAGTTCCCCGGGGTCCGCTAGGACGGCCGGGAGGAGGGACGTTGTTACACCGCTTGTGGTCAGCCATAGCTGACCCTCGTTTACCGCTCTTTGTGATTTGGTTGCAGGGCACGAATCGCAGGCTGGACCCAGCGCGCCGGCCAAAAGGGCCTAAAGCCTCACGAAGTGCTTAGTTCATTTCCTGCATTACTTTCTTCGTACTTTGTTATATCCGGCTTGCATGCCGAGGTAGTTTAGGGAAAAACTATCTTTCCCCTTTTGTTGGGATGTCTTTTATTATGGAATGCTTCGATGTTTTGGACATTGTTTTGTAAGGCCTTAAGGCCAGTTGGACTCCTTTGTACTATGGACAATCTCTGTGGTTTAGTTTGTTTCCGCTGTGTTGTCTGAGTTATGAGTTTGGGTAGTTAATATCATCTTTTAATACTAAAGCTGTGGCGGTTATATGCTGTGGGGTCCCGGCCAGACCCATATTATATGGTCATTACAGGGGAGGTGTTACAATTTGGTATCAAAGCGAGGTTTAGTATTCTTGCGAGGTCTAGTGTATTTGGATCGCATTAGAGATTGTCCACATAGGAGTATTGCGCGGGATCATGAGTATCCTTGTGTTCGAGAATTGCGAATAGAGCTTGATGAGTCTTTTTCCTTGCTTATGCTAGGATGTTGGCGACGATGCGGGGAGTCACGGAGGCAGGAGGAGCCTTCGGGGAGCAGTGTTACTGCTCCAGGCTTCATGATTGTGGGCATGTCACCGGCTGATTTCTGTCGTATGCTAACTGAGGCTTTGGTGTCAGCTCTAGCGGTGAGGGTGTCGTCGGGTGCGACACCTGTCACTCTAGATGGGGCTCAAGAGTTGGCAGTTCCTAGAGCATTGGAGAGATATTCTGACCAAGTCCAGAGTCAAAAGGACGTTGGAGAAGGGCGAGGTAAAGGGAAACCTCCCATTTCACAGTGGAAATCGGAGGGAAGCGAGGAAGGAAAAGAGTTCGTTCCTATAAGCCTAGTAAGAGAAGCGGTGCAGCTTCTGGGGAGACACACTCCAAGGGACCCATGTCGTGTTTTAAGTGTGGCAAGGTGGGCCACATCGTTCGTTTTTGTTCCGAGGTTAGAGCTGAGTCGGAACAGGGGCTGGAACAGTCGGTGCGTTCCAGTCTTAGTTATGCGGAAAAGGGAAAATCAGTGGAGCTGTGTGCTTCACTCTTTCCTTTGGTGCAGCGTGAGAAGACAGTGGACGAGTATCTACAAGAGTTTACGTGGGTGGGTCGTTATGCTGGGAACGACTGTAGCAGATGATGAAGAGAGAGATAATCTCTTCTATCAGGGGTTGAGGAAAAGTTTTAAGGCACCACTCATAGCCTTGAAGAATGCGGGATTCAATGAATTGGTCGAAGCCCGCTCGCACTTTGGAGAGCGACATGGAGCGAACCCAACGACGAAAGGGTTTTGCGGTCAATCAGGGAGAAGGAAAGCCTTCTCAGTCTCAATCTCAGTGAAGTCTGAGGGCAACCGATGCAAGAAGAAACCTCGTCCTCTTAGGACTGGGGAGAGAAGTGGCGCACCTTCGGAAGATTTCCGTTCCAAAGGTCGGTTACTTGTTACAAGTGCTGGTAAGGTGGGGTCACATAAATCGGTATTGTACCAAGGGCGGAGCTGAGCAGGAGCCGAGGCAGGAACAATCGTGTGCGTTCCGGTCCTAGTGTTGTAGAGAAGGGGAAAGCAGCGGAGTCAAGTGCTTCGCGGTTTCCTCCAGTGCAGCCGAGAGCGTAATCTGGGCAGCAAGAAGCGGTTACGTCAACCCGACGTGGTAACAGGTACGAAAAGTTTAAGTTTTCGTTTGTTACAATAGTGTAGGTTGCGGCCTTTCATGTTTTGTTTTGCACGTGGATAGGTTTCGTGCTAGTCTCGGGCTACCCCTCTCGAGTGTTGTTCGACACGGGGGCGTCACACTCTTTTCTTGCGGAAAGTTTTATCCGGAAGATTGGTGCTGAGCCCGTAGAGGCAGAGGTGGAGCTGAGTGTGCGTATGCCGAATGGGACTTTCATGACTACCATGAGGAAGGGACGCATTGTGATGCAATTTTGGCGATAGTGATTTCGTGTTGGTAGCAGCGATTCTGCCACTAGCCGAATTTGACGTTATCTTAGGGTTGGACTGGCTTGCGGAGAAGCGAGCTAGTATCGACTACCGCGAGGTGAATAAATCGACCATTAAGAATAAATATCCGATTCCGCGAATCGATGATTTATTCGACCAGTTAGTAGGGTCGGTGGTGTACTCTACGTCAGACTTGAAGTCATGGTACCACTAGTTGAAGGTTCGAGAAGAGGACACCGCTAAGACAGCGTTTGGGATTCGGTATGGCCATTACGAGTTTTCGGTGATGCCGTTCAGTTTGACGAACGCGCCATCTGTGTTCATGGATTTGATGAACAGGGTCTTTCGCCCGTTCTTAGATTCGTTCGTGGTAGTGTTTTTAGATGATATCTTGGTATATTCGAAATTGGAGCAGAGCACGAGTCTCACTTGAGGCAAGTATTGCAGACTCTAAGGGAGAATCAACTTTATGCTAAGTTCTCAAAATGCGAGTTTTGGATCGAGAAGGTGGCTTTCTTAGGTCACGTAATTAGTGGAGATGGGGTGGCAGTAGATCCAGCGAAGATTGAAGCCATTAAGGGTTGGCCTGTATTGAGAACCGTGGCGGAAGTCCGGAGCTTCCTTGGACTAGCCGGTTATTACAGAAGATTCGTGGAGAACCTTTCGCGGATGGCGTTGCCCCTAACCACACTCACTTCGCAAGGACCAGAGGTTTGTTTGGACACCGGAGTGTGCCCGGGCATTCGAGAATTTGAAGGAAAGATTGAGGTCTGCCCCAATCCTTAGTCTTCCTGGGAGGACGGAAGGATTTCAGATCTTTAGCGACGCGTCAGGTTGCGGGTTGGGTTGCGTGCTGGTGCAGCACGGCAAGGTGATAGCGTATGGGTCAAGGCAGTTAAAGACTCATGAGAGGAATTATCCCGTCCATGATCTGGAGTTGGCGGCGGTAATCTTTGCGCTAAAACTGTGGAGACACTATGTTTATGGTGCGAAGGTGGAGATCTTCACGGATCACAAAAAGCCTGAGGTATCTCCTAGACCAAAAGGATCTGAATATGCGGCAGCGTAGGTGGGTCGAGTTCCTTGGGGACTACGACGTGGAGATTCAGTATACGCCGGGTAAAGCCATCGTGGTGGCGGATGCTTTGAGTAGGAAGTACTCCGGGTAAGGTAATTGGATGGAGGCGCATAACGAGCGTTTGATTCGAGACTTGGAGTCTCTTGACATGTCTTGTGTGGCTAGAGGTGAGTCTAGCATAGCTCGTTTGAACTGGATTGAAATGCAGTGTGATATAACGGATCGAATCCGAGAGGCGACCAGTGCGGACGAGGAGTGCCAACAGTTGGTGTTGGAGGCTCAACAAAGCGAGGGCACTGCTTTGGAGATTGTTGGTGGGATCTTAAAAAGGGACGGAAGGATTGTGTTCCGCGCTTTGGCAAGCTCTACGAGGAGTTGATGTTTGAGGCTCACTTTACGAAGTACTCCGTTCATCCAGGAAGTACAAAGATGTACGCGGATTTGAAGAAATCTTTTTGGTGGCCTGGGATGAAGCGGGATGTAGCCGAGTACGTGAGCCGATGTCAGACTTGTGCCTTGGTGAAGGCTGAGTGCCAAAGGCCCGGCGGGTTCTTGAAGCCTCTTCCCATCCCCGAGTGGAAATTTGATGACATCTCAATAGATTTTGTGCATGGTTTGCCTCGATCGCAGCAGTGGTAACGATGCGATTTGGGTGATAGTGGATCGCCTGACGAAGGTGGCCCACTTCTTTCCGAACCAGAAGGGCGATGGCGTGGAAAAGCTCGTGGAGCTTTATGTTCGAAACGTTGTGCGGTTGCACGGGTTTCCGAAGAGCATCGTTGGTGATCGCGATGGGCGATTCACATCGAAGGATTGGAGATTAGTGCAGAAAAGTCTAGGCACGAAGCTCAAGTTTAGTACCGCGTTCCATCCGCAGACCGATGGACAGACGGAGCGAACGAACCGTACGTTGGAAGACATGTTGAGGATGTGTGCTCTCGACTTTGGCAAAGGTTGGGAGGACCACCTTTTCATGGTGGAGTTCGCCTATAATAATAGCTTCCAGGCGAGTATCAAGATAGCGCCATACGAAGTTTTGTATGGAAGGAAGTGTCGAACGCCGATGTCTTGGGCAGAGGTGGGGGACACAAAGATTTTGGGAAAGCAAGTGGTGGAAGATGCTTGCGAGTTTGTGCGGACGATTCAGGAGCGCATGAAGGTTGCTCAGGATCGTCAAGCGAAGTATTTTAATGCGCGCCACAGAAATGTGGAGTTCGTGGTGGGCGTCATGGTCTTCGTGAAGATCAAGCCGTTCAAGGGTGTTTCGCGGGTGCGGCGACTCAAGAAGTTGAGTCCGAGATATCTAGGTCCGTTCGAGGTCACGGAGCGTATAGGCGAAGCAGCCTATCGTTTGGCGTTGTCCGCAGAGCTGAGTGGATTACATGACGTTTTCCATGTCTCCACGCTGAGAAAAACTTTGGTGGAGCCGAGCGTCGTGGTCGAAGCGGCGGCGGTGCCCGTGTTGGAGGATTTGAGGACGAGGGTTCGTCCGGTCTGCGTGGAGGATTCAGAAGTCCGGCAGTTGCGTAACAAGCAAGTCAAACTTGTAAAGGTGCGATGGGACAACTGCGGGCGAGACGAATTCTCTTGGGAGCGTGAGCAAGCGATGCGGGAGGATTTCCCGGAACTATTCGCTCCAGGTATGCGTTTTGAATTTCCTGTTTAAATTCTGAAATTTCGAGGACGAAATTCTTTTAAGGGGGGTGGAGTTGTAACACCCCAAAAAATCGTAGTTCAGCGAGGTAGGCGGAGTGGTAGTGCTGCGCTCGGGATAGGCTAGGAATTTCATAGCAGTTCTTCGCGCACGACCATTTTCTCCTCTTCGCGCACGACCAGTGATCGTGCGCCAATGATCGTGCGTTAGCCGCAAGAAATCGGAGTTCTGTCTCGGATAGTGCGCACGACCATTTCCTCTTCGCGCACGACCAGTGACCGTGCGCATGTGATCGTGCGCTATTCGCAAGGATTCGGAGTTCTGTCTCGAACAGTGCGCACGACCAGTGTCTTCTTCGCGCACGACCAGTGACCGTGCGCATGTGATTGTGCGCCCTGTTTATTCTGTTCCGCGATTTTGAGCGGAGAAGGAGATCGGTCCGTCCAAATCTATTGGAATTTGATCCAACGGCTGCGATGGATGGCTGGGGGGGGGTTTAGGGCTTAGTAGAGGAGTTAAACCCTCATATTTTCCAAGTCTTTCTCTCTCTTAGGTTGGAGAAAGGAGGAGGAGGCAAGGAGGAAGAAGAAGGGGATTCCGCCATTGCCGGAGCTTCGGAGCTCCGTTCGCCGATCCGAGACCGGCAGTGCGTAGAGGGCATCAAGGTGCTTCTTCTCCACCGTGTGGTTGCAAGCTTCTCATGGCTAGGAGGAGATCTCAAAAGGTAACGACGTTTCTCCTCCCGGTCTTTAGGATGCATGTTTGGCATCTCTTCTTTTCCTGCATTTTGGCACCGGATCCGTCGAGTGAGAGGGATCCGGGTCGCCTTGGTTCAAGAGAAACCACCGGGTTGATTGTGTCCGTCCCCGGCATGATTTGCACTAGAGATCCACTTCGTTAGCGGATTAGGCATTGTGGGTGAAGCCGGATTGGTGGCCGTTGGTCCGATCCGGTGATGTTGATTTACGCGCATTTTAGGGGTTTTGTTAGAAATCCGAATACGGCGAACTCGTCGTTGTGATGCCCTTGTAGCTTCGTGTGGTAACGAATGTTGGGTTTAGGGCGGAGAAATAATGTGCGGATTATGGGGCTTGTGATGCCTAGTGTTGTGCGAAGGCGCGATTGGTCTTTGTGGTCGGCTGGCTATCCCGTGGAGACTGAGATTCACGTGTGGAGAGTGTCCCGGCAAGATTAGTCCCTTCGATTGTTGACTGACGAGAATGTCTGTGCTACGGTTGCATCCGTTGACGGTCCCCAGGCGAGGCAATCGGTGGACGTTGTCCCGAGAGTAAGCCCAGGGCCTTGGGACGTTTTGATTGGCCAGAATTCTTAGAATCGGTCTTGGTGCGTTGTTGGCGGCCCGAGCGTGTGAGCTGTCAGACAAGCCCGATGGCATGGAAGGCCAGGCGAGGTGAGTCTCAGCGAGAGCGCTTGGCCTTGGGTTTTGTTGCCCTGGTGGGGAAGTATTGAGTACCCTTGTGTTGGTGATGTATGATGATGTGTTAGATTCATACGCTTTAGGGCGCCTTGGGTGAAACCCCGGGCTTGCACTCATTTTGCATTGATAGGCCCCTTTTATTACCTGCTCAACATAGAAACGTGGATGATGCTTGTGACACTCATGCCAGTATTTATGTTTCTTTCCTTTATGTACATTTGCATACGAAGTGCTGACTTGCAGGGTGAAGTAGTTCCCCGGGGTCCGCTAGGACGGCCGGGAGGAGGGACGTTGTTACACCGCTTGTGGTCAGCCATAGCTGACCCTCGTTTACCGCTCTTTGTGATTTGGTTGCAGGGCACGAATCGCAGGCTGGACCCAGCGCGCCGGCCAAAAGGGCCTAAAGCCTCACGAAGTGCTTAGTTCATTTCCTGCATTACTTTCTTCGTACTTTGTTATATCCGGCTTGCATGCCGAGGTAGTTTAGGGAAAAACTATCTTTCCCCTTTTGTTGGGATGTCAATTATTATGGAATGCTTCGATGTTTTGGACATTGTTTTGTAAGGCCTTAAGGCCAGTTGGACTCCTTTGTACTATGGACAATCTCTGTGGTTTAGTTTGTTTCTGCTGTGTTGTCTGAGTTATGAGTTTGGGTAGTTAATATCATCTTTTAATACTAAAGTTGTGGCGGTTATATGCTGTGGGGTCCCGGCCGGACCCATATTATATGGTCATTACAGGGGAGGTGTTACAATTTGGTATCAAAGCGAGGTTTAGTATTCTTGCGAGGTCTAGTGTATTTGGATCGCATTAGAGATTGTCCACATAGGAGTATTGCGCGGGATCATG
>JAWHQI010002263.1:60428-70428 GCA_033032865.1 Dactylorhiza incarnata | reverse complement strand
AGCTCCGCGATCTCATTCAAAAGAATGATTCTGCCAAAGCTTCAACCTCCAAGGCCAAGGAGGTAGTAGAAGTTCACTGGGAGTGCGAGGAAGTAGATGATGTTGGTCATCTGGGCAACATCGGTTTTCCCAACGAGTGCGTGGACGCTAATGATGAAGGTGCCTTGGGCAACCTATTCTGCATCCATGGGGGTACAGGGCCGGAGTCCTCGAGAAAAGCAAGTCTGAAGAGGGTTTACCAGTCAGAGGTTGCTGCTACCTCTTCGGCTCCGGTTCGAGGGACGGTCACTTTTGGAGATGAAGATCTTCCTCAGACCGCGAATCCCTTTGATGATGCAGTCGTCATCAAAGCAGTAATCGAAAATTATACGGTGGAAAAAATTCTAATAGATACAGGAAGTTCAGTTAATGTGCTCTTCAAACCCGCCTTCGAGGCGTTGAAGACAGGTAAAACTCTCCTTTCAACTGAAGGCCCCCTCTATGGTTTTTCAGGAGAAAAGAAAGAAGTGGAAGGGCTCGTCACCCTTTCTGTGGTTCTGGGAGGGATAGTGAAGTTGGTCAGATTCATAGTCGTTGACGCTCCCAGTAGCTACAACGCCATCTTTGGAAGACCCTTCCTAAATGCCTATCAAGCCATCGTCTCAACCTACCATCAAGCGGTGAAGTTCGCCTTGAATGGCAAACAACACCGAATCAGGAGCGACCCAAGGAAGGCCAGGGAATGCTATGTGAAAACGGTCAACATGATCGTATCCTCTCCTCAAGAAATCATGATGGCAGAATTAATCGAAGCTCCTGAACAAGTTCCAGTTGCAGAAGAAATTGAGGAGGATGCAAGAGACGGAGTTCGCTTGGAACCTGCCCAAGCAGTCCAGAAGGTCCAAATCAGCGAGGAAGATGAGGGCAAGGGCCTCTCCATCAACGCTGAATTATCTGAAGCTGACAAGGGGCAGCTCATCTCTTGTCTTCTGCAAAATTTAGATATCTTCGCTTGGTCGGCAGACGACATGCCTGGAGTGAATCCAGATGTTGCTTGCCATCACCTCAACATCAGCCCAAATATCATCCCAATCCAGCAGAGGAAGAGGACTGTTGCAACCACTCTGGCTCAACCTATCCGTGAGGAAGTGGAAAAGCTCCTGAGGGCGAAGTTCATCCAACCGATCCAATATCCTGAGTGGGTGTCGAACGTTGTAATGGTAACCAAGCCAGGTGGAAAGTGGAGGATGTGTGTCGATTTTACTAAACTCAATAAAGCTTGCCCCAAGGATTGCTACCCCTTGCCTCAGATAGATTCTTTAGTGGATTCTGCGGTAGGTTATTCTTTTATGAGTTTTTTAGATGCTTTTTCAGGTTATCATCAAATCAGGATGCATAAACCCGATATACCGCACACTTCGTTTATCACAAATGATGGTTGCTTCTGTTATCTCGTGATGCCTTTTGGGTTGAAAAATGCTGGAGCAACTTACCAAAAAATGATGGATACAGTTTTCAAAAATCAGAAGGCAAGAAACCTTGAGGTATATGTCGATGACCTCTTGGTGAAAAGCAAATCTTTCTCCTCTCATCTCAAAGATCTCTCTGAAACTTTTGCAACCCTACGAGCCTTCAATATGAGGTTGAATCCATTGAAGTGTGTTTTCGGAGCAAACAGAGGTAAATTTTTGGGTCACCTCCTCACCCCAGAAGGGCTAGAACCTAATCCAGACAAGGTAAAAGCTATCTTGGAAATGCCACCTCCCAAAACCCCAAAAGAAGTTCAACAGTTGGGAGGGAGAATGGCAGGCTTAAGTCGATTCATCTCCCGGTCAGGAGATAAAAGTGCACCGTTTTTTAAAACTCTCCGAGGAGGAGCCAGGTTCGAATGGACTCAAGAGTGTGATAATGCTTTCAATCAGCTTAAAAAGCAGTTGACTTCAATTCCTTTACTCCAAAGTCCGCGAGGAGGGGAAGATCTTTTTCTTTATTTGGGAGTTGGCATCGATGCTATAAGCTCTGTTTTGGTCCGAGAGGAGAAAAAGAAACAATTTCCAGTTTACTATGTAAGTCGAATTCTGAAGAGTGCGGAGACTCGCTACCCGATCCTAGAAAAGCTAGCTTTGATGCTTGTAATTTCGGCGAGAAGACTAAGACCGTATTTTCAAGCTCATTCGATTTCAGTCGTCACTGATCTTCCATTGAAGAGTGTCTTGGAGAAGCCGGAGCATTCAGGCAGATTGGCAAAGTGGGCAATCGAGCTCAGTGAGTTTGACATATCTTATGTTCCAAGGATAGCAATCAAAGCTCAAGTATTAGCAGACTTCATGGTGGATGCTAAAGAAATTGAATCGCAGAAGGGGATCAGAGTACCCCTTGCCTGGAAAATCTTCGTGGATGGAGCCTCAGGGAAAAATTCTTCCGGGGCAGGAGTTATCTTAATCAACCCAAATGGAGTAAGGCTGAATCAAGCGCTGAAATTCTATTTTCAAGTGACAAACAATCAAGCAGAATATGAGGCTTTGCTAGCCGGTCTCAAGTTTGCCAGGGAATTGGGGATTGATGATGTCGAAGTTTTCACAGATTCTTTGGTGATGGCTTCTCAAGTAAATGGGACTTTCGAGACTAAGGATAGTATCTTGAAGCAGTATTTGACTCTGGTAAAAATTGAGGTTGGGAAGTTCAAAAGCTTTACTATCAATCATATCCCAAGGGGTGAGAATGTGGAAGCAGACGAGTTGGCAAAATTTGGGCTTCTTTCAGGGGGAACAACTTCGGAATTGTTCCGCCCGGCAATTGAGGAAGGAGAGATCATGGAGATTGATCAGCATCAGTCTTGGATGGATCCGTTTGTTCTTTATTTTTCAACCGGAGAGCTCCATTCTTCAATAAAGGATAGGAAAAGGTTTAAACGGAAAGTGGCTAACTATTATCTTGTTGCAGGAGTGCTTTATAGGAGAACTTTCCTTTCACCACTAGCACGGTGTGTTTCGGAGGAGGAGATTCCAACGGTCCTTCAGGAGGTCCATTCTGGAGAATGTGGAAGTCACTCTGGAGCCAGGACATTGGAAAAAAGAATTCTGAGGCAAGGCTACTTTTGGCCCCAAATGAGGAAGGACGCGGAGAAATTTGCTAAGAAATGTGTAAAATGCCAGAAGTTTGCTCCTCTCCAAAATCAGCCGGCTCAACAGCTTAAGTCAATAGCAACTCCATGGCCATTTGCAGTTTGGGGAATGGATTTGATTGGGCCTTTTCCTATGGCAAGCGGGCAACGTCGATATATAATAGTTATGATCGACTACTTCAGCAAGTGGATAGAAGCAAAGGCATTGGCCAAAATTACCACTCAAGCCGTGAGAAACTTTATTTGGGGAGAGATAGTATGTCGACACGGGATTCCAATAGCAATCATCACGGATAACGGTTCTCAGTTCAACAATTCAACTCTTGTTAGTTTCTGCAAGCAAATTGGCATTGAGCTACGTTTCGCTTCCGTGCATCATCCTAGAAGCAATGGGCAGGTAGAGGCCGCTAACAAACTCATCATAAATCTCTTGAAAAAGAAGGTAGAAAACGTTAGGGGCAACTGGGCAGAACAACTACCTTCCGTCTTATGGGCCTTGAGAACAACTCCGAGTTCTGCTACTGGGGAAACCCGTTCAAATTATCACACGGTTCCGAAGCCCTTATTCCGGTAGAATTTGAAGTGAAAAGTCCAAGGGTATTATTGGCACAACAAAATCAAATCGAGTGGATGGAAGAAAATGACGAAGAGTTAAAATGCAACCTTGATTTAATTGAGGAATTAAGAGACACTGCAATCATTAGACAGGAAGAGGTGAAAAGAAGAATGGCAAGGTTGTTCAATAAAAATGTAAGAACCAAAGAATTCGCTGTTGGAGATCTAGTCTTGAAAAAAGTAGATACAGCGGCAAGAGCTGGTTCAGTTGGAAAGCTTAATCCAAATTGGGCAGGGCCGTTCGTGGTAAAGAATGTGCTTAAAAATGGGGCTTACCATCTCCAAACTTATGAAGGAGAAGAGTTGCCTCATTCTTGGAGCGGAGATGATCTTAAGCTTTTCTTCTCTTAACATGTGCGTATCTAATTCACTCATTTTCTGTTCCTAACTCTTTTCTTTCTCTAAATATCACGCAGGTATCACCAATACATTCGCAATATAAGTAATGGATGACAAGTCCTAAAATAAGATGATTTTTTGAAAAGCCAAAAACCTGTCAAGTGAGATATCGACGGATCCTACCATCTTCCCCCTTGACTTGTTAGCTCGACGTGTAATTCTGCCAGGACCACAGATGTCGGGGAGATTTCGAATCTGTGTAGCAGTAGCTCGCCAAGCTCGAGCGGTGGAAGTTTAGGATACCGGGTCCTTGCTGACATCTGGCACACCTCAGCGTTTCAAGGAGGTCTAGGTGGCTGGCTCAGCTCTGTCAGACATCAAAAAGGACATTGCTACAATCTTAATGATCTTTCAGGGAAAGCAATGTCGGTGTAGCCTCCGCGGCATGACCACACCTGCCCTACCGATCATTTCGGTTGTAACTCTCGAATACTCGTTGAAGCGTGGTTAGGTAAGGGGCGGCAAGAAACATCTATGACCGTCACCTGAACCTTGGATTGGCAAATTTGCAAACAAACTCAGCAATCCGTTAAGAAAAGGAGTGTCGGTATAGCCTCCGCGGCATAACCACACCATCCCTTTGGATCATTTTCAAGATCCATCCCTCTATTTTTACCGTAAAGGTCTTATCCACTCGTGTTGGGATCGGCCGGTCAGCAGATTATAAGACCGCATATTCTACTCTCTTATAAAGAGCGATCTTTTATAAATCATCGGATGAAATTTTTCAGGATAATTGAGGTCGCTATTTGGAAATCTCCTGTGCCAGCTTAATAGAGTTCGGCCGGTCTCAGTAAGATCGAGATTCCGATATTCCCTGTTATTCAAAGTTACATGGAGTATGCATGATGCTTTGTTTCCCGTCGAATAGAATTTTCCGCAGAAGAAAGGGCGATCTGAATAAAATATGATCGCTGATCCGAAGATTTATGAAGAATTCTTTTTACAATCGTGGTTATCAACGGGTCATCAAATGGATTTCTTGTCAGTTAGGCGCCGATCACCCAGAGTTCAATAAGTTCAAGTCATCTTCTTGTGGTTTCCTTATATCGTGACCTGTGTAATAAGAGATCGCATAACTATTTTTGAATAAGATGGTTATTTTCTATCATAGGTAAGTTGCAGATTTTCTCAGTGATCTGGTTATCTCAAGACCGCAGAATAATTTTTATGCAAAATCAGTCTTTTAAAATCTTTGGTGTTTTTTCCAAGAGATCGCCCAAGTTCCTTAAATGATTGATATAAATTATGATAAATCCAAGGCATTGAGATCGAATGCCAAATTTAAATTCAGAAGAACAGATAAATACATACAACCAAAACGAACTTATTCACAGGTAAAATCCAGCAAATATCAAATCTATATATATATTCTGGAATGTCAATTACAATAAGACCGCTCGGTCTCCAAAAAGGAAAAGGGATTACAATTCACTCTCTCTTTGATCTCTTGGAAGACCGCTCGCTTAAAGAAGTAGAATCAGTGTCTGCAGAAGACTCTTCCGATTTACTAAGAGGAATTCTGGATCCAGAGCTAGAACCCGAGCTCGAGTCCTGGCCTTGAGTATAATGGCTTCCGCTTGCCTCATCTTCGATCACCACGTCTTCCTCTTGACCCGCGGTCTCCTCAGCAGTTGCAGACTGCTCTTCAATCCTCTGTGCCGCATCAGGGAAGAGATCGGCAAATGTAACATCCTTGTATTCTTCAGTAAAACCACCCCGAGCTCGAACTTCATTCAGCACTTGTTCGGCGGTCTCCTTAATATGATGCATCATAGCCCTCTGAAAAGCCGGGTTTTCAGGGTCATAAGCAGCATTGTCAGATTGCTGCAGAAGATATATGAGTTAGACCGCGCGATCGTAGGTAACACATTCATAAAAATATTAAATAAGATTCTTACTCTTCTTTCTTCTTGCAAGGCAGTTATTTCATCTAGAGCGCTGCGAAGAGATCGCCCCATATGATGATTTAAGATCGCGCTCCTGGCGGTCACCTGGGCACAGAGGTCGGGGAGAGTATCGGTCTCTATATTTAATATTTCATTTGTATTTCTTTTTCCATAAAGAGCCGAAGTGACCGCATATGCATGGCGGGTCACTTTCCCACTCCATGAAGGGAGATCGGTGGAAACCTTCACAGAACTTCCTTTGGCCGCCCATTTCAGGAGAGGTTTTCCTTTGATATCTTTCATTTTTCTCTTAAAACCGATCAAAGGAAAACCTCGCTCGGCGATCTCAGAAGTGGAGCCAAACACGTCGGCCTCGCGCTTCAGCCTCCTCTCTCGCTGAGTAAGAGTTTCTGCTGCCGGGGAAACAGGATCCTGTGCAGGGACCGCAAAGGTCGCTGAAGGGAAAAAGAAAAAGGAGTTAGGAAAAGAATTCAGAAGGAAATTATTCAAGACCGCAAGAAAAACTTACTTTAGCAGGGGTGATCTCCGCGATCTCAGGCCAGATCGCTAGATAATAAACAAGATCGATTCTTTTACCCGCCAAAAAAAGCCAGAATCTTCAGCTCTTCCTCTGAGACCGCCTTTATCTTCTTAAAAACGCTATCAGGTCGCGGAGAGGGCGAGCTCTTGAGACCGCCAAGGTCACCTTCAAAGACAAGAAATCTTTCTGTCCAGAAAGAAATCTTGTTAGGAAGATTGAGAATTTTTATCCCTTCTGCTGAGAAGTACATCAGCCCTTTGAATTCTTCCTTTTTCTTGCCTTCCTTCAGAACTTTTGCAGTGAAAGTCGCGCGGAACAGGTTCATCGTAAAAGTCACTCTTACCGATCTCAAGTAATTTATGAAGACATTAACGAGACCGATCGAGTTTGGAGGCAACTGAGCGAGCACAAAACCATAATACTCCAAAATCTCTAGCCATTCCCAGGGAAGGGGAATTCTCAACCCTAGCTCAAAGTGATCGATAGGGATAACAAACTTTCTTTCTTCTCCAAAGTTCAGTCTTTCCTGTTCAGCTGGCGGTCTTACAACTATTTGGGTCTGGATCATATGCTTCTTAATAAATTCAATATATTCATCCTTGGACAAGAGGCTTTGCTTGTGATCGGAGCTCAAGAAAATATTAGCAGAAGAGGCACGAGCGGACACCATTTTCGAGGTCGCCGAGACCGGTGTTTGGCACGCATACAAAAGGATATGAAATGAAGAATATGAAGACAAACTATTTATAGAAGTCAAAGGGTCATTTCGTAATCATTACCTTCTGCAGATCGTCCAGCAAGAATCTCTCAGACCGCTCGATCTAAGCAGGGCTAAATGAAGACATTTCGTTCTTGGCAATCTCAAATAAATTAAGTAATAGCACCAGTAATAGATTTTCCATGCATAAAGAAATTGAAATCAAAGAATTAAAGACCGCACAAAGCATAAAATAAAAAGGTCACAGAACAGGTGGAGCATTAATTGTAAAAATATTACAAGGCAAAATGTTCAGAATTCAGAGACCGCTCGGTCTCAAAGCAAATGATCATCTCCTAGAAGGCCTGTTCCTTCCTACGTGAGCAGCGACATCTTGCATATCATTCACTGCGGCCATAACTGACACCAAGCTGTGATTGGCCAGCATCGCAGACCGGTGGATCTTCGACATCTCCTTGTCCACCTGCTCCATAGGAATCAACACGATCTCAGGTTGCGGTCTCTCCGCTGGACGATCGCTGGAGGTGCCCGGACGCATCATGATCTTTCCGTGACCGCTCCTCAGCCTTTCATTTTCCGCAGATAGCGCCGCAGCTTTCCCTTTGTAGTACTCAGCCTCCTTTTCAGTTTTCTTGAGAGCTCGAGCGATCTCGGCAACCCTCAGATCGCATTCTTCGCGAATTTTCCTCTCATTGGAACGTAATTTTTCTTCGAGGTCGCGGATCTGATCGTTCTGAATCCGCTCCCTCATCAGCATAGAACGAACATCCTCGAACATAGGGCTGAGGATGTTGGACAGCTGAGGGGGGATCTCAATGCGCTGAGGAAGCTCTCCCTCCTCAATCTCAACATTTTCATTATCTGCGGTCACAAGAGATGGGTTACTTCAATCAAAAGCGTACAATCAAATAAGCTTTTTTGAATAAACAGAAAAGTACTTGGAAAGAAGTTAAGATCGCGGTCACGTAAATCTCTTCTGGTATCTCTAGTGACCGCGGGATCTGCGGTCAGAAAAAGACGATCCGATCCCCTCAAGCGCTCCAGATCCATTCTTTCCAAATCTCTTTTCTGCGATTTTTCCCCCTCTTTCCTTCTCCTTTTTAATTCTTCATTACTTAAGAGGATGTCATCGGTCTCAATAAAAAACGATCCCATGTTTTCTTTCAGGAGAAGCAGGGCGAACTGTAGGTAATGAAAGGAACTTGACCGGCTGAGGAATCATTTTATACTTACCAGACCGCAAAATCGAGACCGCCGCCGCACGATCCGTTGCAGCCTTGATTAAACGGTCTCCCTGAAGAGAATCAGTTGGGAGACCGCTAGAAAGTGCAGCCTTCTCCTTGGCGATCTGCAATCTCTCCGCGATCTCCTCTTCAGAATTTTTATTCTCTACGGTCTGCAAGACCGCAGCCTTTTTCTTCTCATCAGCAATCAGGGCCGCTCTTTCCTCAGCAATTAGATCTGCCTTCTCTTCGGCAGCCCTGAGCATCTCTTTCTCCCGCTCCTCCTCGGCGGTCTTAGCCGCTTCCCTTTTCCTTTCCTCTTCTTCTCTCTCCCTTTTTCCCTTTTCTCCTTTCCTTGTCCTTTTTCTTCTCATCAGCCTTTTTCTTCTTCATCTCTTCTTTCTCCTTTTTATCTTCCTCCCTCGCCTTGATCACTCTGTCAGCGATCTCCTTCTCCTTATCAGCGATCTCCTTCTCAACAGCGGCATATCTAAGAGTTGAAGCCTCAAAGGGATCCAACACCTGCAACGACGAAAAAGATGAATTGTTAGATGAAGCCTCATCAAGATAGGCGATTAATTCGGAATCTTCCTCTCTTGACAAAGCTGAGATCGCAGGAGGGAAGAAGGGATCGCCCTTAATGCTCACCTTTGAAGTTTCCGCGATAATATCCGGATCGGTAGATTCAGACAGTGTGATCGCCCCCTGAGCGATCACATCTTTTTCATCTTCATTTTTTCTGCTTCTTTTATAAGTTAAACTTGAAGGGCTCAAATCTTTTCTCTTCTTGTTCCCAGCAGCTCCCACGTGATCAGCAATTTTTTGTCTTAGAGATTCTGCTTCGGCATGTTTTTGATGCAGACCGGCCAAAATGGTTTCGGTAGATGCGGTCTCCGGTGGCTTGGAAGCTGTTTGATCAAGTACTTCCAGGGTTTTCTGGCAGTCAAAGGAAATTGAAAAATCAGATAATTTCAACACAGGATCTGAAGAAATTTTAGATGGCTCAGAAATGGTAGAGACCGGCACAACTGAAACCTCCGGAAGTTCAGATTTCTTCGGAGATCGGGCGGTCCCCTTCGAAGCGCTCGCTTTCGACAAGATTTTTGGCACCCTCTTCCCTTTTTTCGAACTAACGTTTTCCTTTTTTCCTGGAGAATTCGCTTTGATGGAAGAGTTTTTAAAAGGTCAAGTATGGTCATCTTTGCAGGAGATCGCGCCTGCCGACTTTTTCAGTGACCGCTCGAGGATTGAGTTTTTCACAATATCTCAGAGCATGGAGATATCAGCCGGTATTTATAGAACAAGATGCATTTATGACGGTCGCGGTCTCCGCGGTCAGAGTTAACATTTTCGAAGTTCCAGGCGAAACTTAAAAAATGTGCGGGGATTATGTTTGCCCAGAAAGCCCGCGACCTCCTCTCATGGCACTTTTTTCCCGATCTCAGCGGTCTCTGTTTGCGTGACCGCCCGGATCGCCAGCTGCTTTCTCAATTAAGAGTTTCTAAGAGTCAA
>JAWHQI010002263.1:25000-40818 GCA_033032865.1 Dactylorhiza incarnata | reverse complement strand
TACATATATATACATATATATACATATATATATATACTTATATATATATATTTGTATATATATATTTGTATATATATATACATATATATATATACAAATATATATATACATATATACATATATATATGTATATATACTTATATATATTTGTATATATATATACAAATATATACATATATACATATATATATTCATATATGAATATATATATGTATATATGTATATATTTGTATATATATATACAAATATATATAAGTATATATATGTATATATGTATATATATTTGTATATATATATGTATATATATATACAAATATATATATATATATAAGTATATATATATGTATATATATATGTATATATATACATATGTATATATATACATATATATATATACATATATCTATATTTACTTATATATATAGATATATATATATATATGTATATATATACTTATATATATATATATACATATATACATATATATATATATGTATATATATATATAAGTATATATATATACATATATATAAGTATATATATATATATGTATATATGTATATATATATATATGTATATATATATTAACTATATATATATATATATATGTATATATATATGTATATATATATATGTATATATATATACATATATATACATATATATATACTTAATATACTTATATATATACATATGTATATATACTAATATATATATTCATATATATATAAGTATATATATATGTATATATATATAGTATATATATAAGTATATTATAAGCATATATATATATATATTTATACATATATATACATATATATATACATATATATATACATATATATATATACATATATACATATATATATACACGTATATATATGTATATATATATAGTAAGTATATATATATACATATATATAAGTATATATATATGCAAATATATATATATATACATATATATATATAAGAATATATATAAGTATATATATACATATATATATAAGTATATATATGTATATATGTATAAATATATATATATGCATATCAGTATATACATATATATATACATATATATATACATGTATATAGATACATATATATATATTTATATGTATATATATGTATATATATATGTAGATATATATGTATAAATATATATATATGCTTATAATATACTTATATATATGTATATATATGTGTATATATGTATATATATAAGCATATATATATATTTATACATATATATCTACATATATATATACATATATATACATATAAATATATATATATATATGTATCTATATACATCTATATATATATGTATATATATATTAAGTATATATATATACATATATATATGTATATATTACATATATATACATATATTGTTGGTGCCAAAAATGGTACCTCCAAAATTCACACTAAGAGGGATGGGAGAAAACTGCGAAGTGCAGGTTACTAAGACAAAAGATGCTGGAACAAAGGAAAAACGATCATGAAAATGGCGATCACGAAGAAATGAGACCGCTTACACAGGTTGTAAGCTGGAGCCTCGGAGCCAAAAGTCCTTTTCCTGGTACCCCTACCCCTCTATTTATAGACGAGGGGGCTGCCCAAACGGGCAGAACTAAAAACTACGGGCTGCCCGGGATACAGGAGAGCCAGGGCAGGGAGAAGGGGTGCAGATAACAAAAATAAGAAAAACAACCAGACCGCGCGATCTGGCGATCTCGCACTGTTCTGACCGTTTGAGACTTAGAAAATCCCGGTTGAGAAGGCAGCTGGCGGTCTGGGCGGTCACATAAACGGAGACCGCTGAGACTGAAGAAATTGGCCAGTAAGAGGAGGTCGCGGGCTTTCTGGGCAAACATAATCCCCGCACATTTTTAAGTTACTCCTGGAACTTCGAAAATGTAAGCTTTGACCGCTGAGACCGCGACCGTCATTAATGCGGCTTGGTCTATAAATACCGGCTGATATCTTCATATTCTGAGATATTGTGAAAACCCAATCCTCGAGCGGTCACTGAAGAGTTGGCAGGCGCGATCTCCTACAAAAATGACCATGCTTGACCTCTTAAAAGCTCTTCCATCGAAAGCGAACTCTCCTGGGAAAAAAGAAAACGTTAGCTCAAAGAAAAGGGAAAGTGCAAAAGATCTTGACGAAAGCGAGCGCTTCAAAGGAGACCGCCCGATCTCTGCTAAAGAAAACTGAGCTTCCTGAGGGCCCGATTGTGCCGGTCTCTATAGCTTCTGATCCGTCTAATACTTCTTCAGATCCTGTATGGAAATTGCCTGACTTTTCCATTTCTTTTAATTGTCAGAAATCCCTGGAGGCACTGGGTCAAACATCTTCCAAGCTTCCTGAGACCGCCTCCACCGAGGTTATTCTGGCTGGGCTGCGTCAGAAGGGAGCTGAGGCCGAATCCTTAAGGCAGAAGATCGCAGACCAGGAGATCGCTGCAAAGGACAGAAAAAGAAAAAATACAAGTCCATCTAGCATGACTTATAAGAGGAGCAGAAGAAATGAAGGAGGAGATGTGACCGCCGTGGAAGCGACCAGACTTTCCGAATCCATCGATCTGGAAGACTCCGATGTGCTTCAGAAGGTGAACACTAAGTGCGATCTCCCCTTCCTTCCCGCGGTCTCAACCTTACCAAGAGAGGATGATTCTGGATTAATCGCCTACCTTGATGAGGTTTCTTCTAACAATTCATCTTTTTCATCATTGCAGGTGTTGGATCCCTTAGAGGCTTCAGCTCTCAGAAATGCCGCCGTTGATGAGGAGATCGCGGGCAGGGAGAAGGAGATCGCCGACGCAGCGATCAAGGCAAAGGAGGAGGAAAGAAAAAAGATAGAGATGGAAGAGATTGCGAAAAGGAAGAAAGAAAAAGAGGTAGAGGAAAAAAGGGAAAGAGAAGAGAAAGAGAAGGAGAAAGAAGAAAAAGACAAAAAAGAAAAGAGGGAGAAAAAAGAGAAGAGAAAGCGGGAGGATGAGGAGAAGAAGAAAAACAAGGAGAAGAAAGATAAGCAGGAAAGGGAGGAAGAGGAGAAGAGGAGAGAGGCGGCTAAGGCCGTCGAAGAAGAGAAGAAGGAGGCGGTCAGAGTTGCTGAGGAGAGAGCGACTCTGATCGCTGCAGAGAAGAAGAAAGAAGCTGATAGGGTCGCTGAGGAAAAGGCGGCCCTGATCGCGGAAGAGAGAAAAAAGGCTGTCTTGCAGGCTGACAAAAGCGGTGAGGAGACCGCGGAGAGGCCGAAGATTGCCAAGGAAAAGAGATTTGGAAAGAATGGATCTGGAGCGCCTAAGGGGATCAGATCGCCTTTCTCTGACCGCAGATCCCGCGGTCACTAAAGATACCAGAAGAGCTTTACGTGACTGTGGTCTTAACTTCTTTCCAAGTACTCTTTCTGTTTATTTAAAAAGCTTATTTGATTGTATACTCATGATCGAAATAACTCATCTCTTGTGACCGCAGATAATGAAAATGTTGAGATCGAGGAGGGAGAGCTTCCTCAGCGCATTGAGATCTCCCCTCAGCTGACCGACATCCTCAACCCTATGTTCAAGGATGTTCGCTCTATGCTGATGAGGGAGCGGACTCAGAACGATCAGATCCGCAACCTCGAAGAAAAATTGCGTTCCAATGAGAAGAGGATTCGTGAAGAATGCGATCTGAGGGTTGCCGAGATCGCGCGGGCTCTTAAGAAAGCTGAAAAGGAGGCTGAATACTACAAGGGGAAAGCTGCGGCGCTGTCCACGGAAAATGAGAGGCTGAGGAGCGGTCATGGAAAGATAATGATGCGACCAGGCACCTCCAGCGATCATCCAGCGGAGAGACCGCAACCTGAGATTGTACTGATTCCCATGGAGCAGGTGGACAAGGAGATGTCGAAAATTCACCGGTCTGCGATGCTGGCTAATCACAGCCTGGTGTCGGTTATGGCCGCAGTGAACGACATGCAAGATGTCGCAGCTCATGTGGGAAGAAATAGGCCCCCTAGGAGATGAACATTTGATCTGAGACCGAGCGGTCTCTGAATTCTAAACATTTTGCCTTGTAATATTTTTACCATTAATGTTTCATCTATCTTTGTGACCTTTTTATCTTATGCTTTGTGCGGTCTTTATTTCTTTGATTTCAATCTCTTTATGCATGGAAAATCCATTACTGGTGCTGTTATTTAATTTATTTGAGATCGCAAAGAATGAAATGCCCTCACTTAGCCCTGCTTAGATCGAGCGGTCTGAGAGACTTTTGCTGGACGATCTGCAGAAGGTAATGATTACGAAATGACCCTTCGGCTTCTATAAATAGTCGTCTTCATATTCTTTATTTTATACTCTTTTGTATGCGTGCTAAACACCGGTCTCAGCGACCACGCAAAATGGTGTCCGCTCGTGCCTCTTCTGCTAATATTTTCTTGAGCGCCGATCACAAGCAAAGCCACTTATCCAAGGATGAGTACATTGAATTCATTAAGAAGCATATGATCCAGACACAGATAGTTGTAAGACCGCCAGCTGAACAGGAAAGGCTGAACTTTGGAGAGGAAAGAAAGTTTATTATCCCTATCGATCATTTTGACCTAGGATTGAGAATTCCCCTCCCCTGGGAATGGCTAGAGATCTTGGAGTACTATGGCTTTGGCTCGCTCAGTTACCTCCAAACTCGATCGGTCTGATTAATGTCTTCATAAACTATTTGAGATCGGTAAGAGTGACATTTACGATGAACCTGTTCCGCGCAACTTTTACTGCAAAAGTTCTGAAGGAAGGCAAGAAGAAGGAAGAATTCAAAGGGCTGATGTACTTTTCAGCAGAAGGAATAAAAATTCTCAATCTTCCTAACAAGATTTCTTTCTGGACAGAGAGATTTCTTGTCTTTGAAGGCGACCTTGGCGGTCTCAGGAACTCTCCCTCTCCGCGACCTGACAGCATCTTCAAGAAAATAAAAGCGGTCTCAGAAGAAGAGCTGAAAATCTTGGCTTTCTTGGCGGGCAAGAGGATCGATCTTGTTCATTATTTAGCGATCTGGCCCGAGGTCGCCGAGATCGGTCCTTCTGAAAGTAAATTTTTCTTGCGGTCTCGAAAAATTTCTTTTTTTTTTAAAACTTCTGAATACTTTTCCTAACTTTCCCTTTTCTTTTTTCCTCTAGCGACCTTTGCGGTCCCTACACAAGATCCTATCTCCCCAGCAGCAGAAACTCTCACTCAGCGGGAGAGGAGGTTGAAGCGCGAGGCCGACGTGTTTGGCACCACCTCTGAGACCGCCGAGCGAGATTTCCCTTTGATTGGTTTCAAAAGAAGAATGAAGGATATCAAAGGAAAACCCCTCCTCAAATGGGCGGTCAGAGGAAGGTCTGTGAAGGTGTCTACTGATCTCCCCCTGTGGAGCGGAAAGGTGACCCGTCACGCATATGCGGTCACTTCAGCTCTGTATGGGAGAAAGAATACAAATGAAATACTGAATATAGAGACCGATGCACTCCCCGACCTCTGTGCCCAAGTGACCGCTAGAAGTACAATCCTAAATCACCACATGGGGCGGTCTCTTCGCAGCGCTCTGGATGAAATAACTGCCTTGCAAGAAGAAAGAAAAGTGAGAATTTTTATTTATATCTTACGAACGTGTTACCTATGATCGCGCGGTCTAACATATATCTCTGTTTGTAGCAATCTGAAAAAGCAGCCTATGACCCTGAAAATCCAGCTTTTCAGAGGGCCATGATGCATCATATTAAAGAGACCGCCGACCAGGTGCTGAACGAGGTTCGAGGCCGCGGTGGATTCACCGAAGAATATAAGGATGTTACGTTTGCCGATCTCTTCCCTGACGCAGCACAGAGGATTGAAGAGCAATCTGTAACTGCTGAAGAGACCGCGGATGTTGCTGATGAGGCCGCTGGTCAAGACGAAGATGTTGTGATCGAAGACGAAGAAAGCGGAAGCCGCTATACCCTGGGTCTGGATTCCAGTTCGAGCTCAAGCTCTGGGTCTAGAATTCTAGGGAAAAGCTTGGAAGAATCCTCCGCAGAAACTGACTCTTCTTCTTCAGGCGAGCGGTCTTCTAAAAGATCAAAGATAGAGTGAATTGTACAAACTTTCCTTTTTCCCTTTTGGAGACCGAGCGGTCTCGTTGTAATTGAAAATTCAGAATATATATAAAAATTAGACTCTGTTATGTTCTGTGGATGAGTTCATTTTTGATGCATATATTTGTTCTTCTGAGTTTAAACTTGGCATTCGATCTCAATGCCTTAGGCTCGTTGCAATTTTTATATCGCCGTTTAAGGATTTCAGGTGGCGATCTCCCGGAAAAAACAAAAAGAACTTTGAAAGAAAGACTAAATATAATCACTCTGCGATCTCGAGATAATCAGACCGTTGAAAGTCATTCAGCAACTTAACTGTGATCAGAAAATAACCAACTTATTCACAATAGTCATGCGGTCTCATATTACACAGACCGCAATATAAGGAAACTACAAGAAGATGATTTGAACTTATTAAACTGGCGCCCAAATGACTTTCAGGAAATCCGTCTGATAAAGATCCCTTGATAGTCAAGGTTATTACTTGGAAAAGAAAATAACTTTTTATGAATTTCCAGTTCAGCGATCACACTATATTCAGACCGCCCCTTTTGAAGAAAAAACCCAACTTTCACTTGATGAGAAACAGAGCATCATGATTATTCCATGTAACTTTGGATAACAGGGAATATCGGAATCTCGATCTTACTGAGACCGGGCCGACCTTTATCAAGCTGGTATAGGAGATTCCCGAATAGCGACCTCAATTATCCTGAAAAAATTTCAACCGACGATCATAAAAGACATCGCTCTTTGCAAGAGAGAAGAACATGCGGTCTCATAAACTGCTGACCGCCCGATCCCAATACAAAGGAATGAATAAGACCTTTATGGTAAAAATAGAGGGATGGATCTTGAAGATGACCAAAAGGGATGGTGTGGTCATGCCGCGGAGGCTATACCGACACTTCTTTTCTTAAAGGTTCACTGAGTTTGCTGCAAATTTGCCAATCTAAGGTTCAGGTGACGGTCATAGACGTTTCTGGCCGCCCCTTACCTAACCACGCTTCAACGAGTATTCGAGAGTTACAAACCGAAATGATCGGTAGGGCAGGTGTGGTCATGCCGCGGAGGCTACACCGACATTGCTTTCCCTGAAAGATCATTTAGATTGTAACAATGTCCTTTTCAATGCATGACAGAGCTGAGCCAGCCACCTAGACCTCCTTGAAACGCTGAGGTGTGCCAGATGTCAGCAAGGACCCGGTATCCTAAACTTCCACCGCTCGAGCTTGGCGAGCTACTGCTACACAGATTCGAAATCTCCCCGACATCTGTGGTCCTGGCAGAATTACACGTCGAGCTAACAAGTCAAGGGGGAAGATAGTAGGATCCGTCGATATCTCACTTGACAGGTTTTTGGTTTTTCAAAAATCAACTTATTTTAAAGACTTGTCACCCATTACTTACATTACGGATGCTTTGGTGATACCTGTGTGATGTTTAAGAAAAGGAAAGAGTTAGGAATAAAGAATGAGTGAATTAGATACGAACATTTAAGAGAAGAAAAGCTTAAGATCATCTCCGCTCCAGGAATGAGGCAACTCTTCTCCTTCATAAGTTTGGAGATGGTAAGCACCATTTTTAAGCACATTCTTTACCACGAACGGCCCTGCCCAATTCGGATTAAGCTTTCCAACTGAACCAGCTCTTGCTGCTGCATCTACTTTCTTCAAAATTAGATCTCCAACAGCGAATTCTTTGGTTCTTACATTTTTATTGAACAACCTTGCCATTCTTCTTTTCATCTCTTCCTGTCTAATGATTGCAGTGTCTCTTAATTCTTCAATTAAATCAAGGCTGCATTTTAACTCTTCATCATTTCCTTCCATCCACTCGATTTGATTTTGTTGTGCCAATAATACTCTTGGGCTTTTCACTTCAAATTCTACCGGAATAAGGGCTTCGGAACCGTGTGATAATTTGAACGGAGTTTCCCCAGTAGCAGAACTCGGAGTTGTCCTCAAGGCCCATAAGACGGAAGGTAGTTGTTCTGCCCAGTTGCCCCTAACGTTTTCTACCTTCTTTTTCAAGAGGTTTATGATGAGTTTGTTGGCGGCCTCTACCTGCCCATTGCTTCTAGGATGATGTACGGAAGCGAAACGTAACTCAATGCCAATTTGCTTGCAGAAACTAATAAGAGTTGAATTGTTGAATTGAGAACCATTATCCGTGATGATTGCCATTGGAATCCCGTGTCGACATACTATCTCTCCCCAAATAAAGTTTTTCACGGCTTGAGTGGTAATTTTAGCCAATGCCTTTGCCTCTATCCATTTGCTGAAGTAGTCGATCATAACTATTATATATCGACGTTGCCCGCTTGCCATAGGAAAAGGCCCAATCAAATCCATTCCCCAAACTGCAAATGGCCATGGAGTTGCTATTGACTTGAGTTGTTGAGCCGGCTGATTTTGGAGGGGAGCAAACTTCTGGCACTTTACACATTTCTTAGCAAATTTTTCCGCATCTTTCCTCATTTGAGGCCAAAAGTAGCCTTGCCTTAGAATTCTTTTTTCCAACGTCCTGGCTCCAGAGTGACCTCCACATTCTCCAGAATGGACCTCCTGAAGGACCGCTGGGATCTCCTCCTCCGAAACACACCGTGCTAATGGTGAAAGGAAAGTTCTCCTGTAAAGCACTCCTGCAACAAGATAATAGTTAGCCGCTTTCCGTTTAAACCTTTTCCTATCCTTTATTGAAGAATGGAGCTCTCCAGTTGAAAGATAAAGAACAAACGGATCCATCCAAGACTGATGTTGATCAATCTCCATGACCTCTCCTTCCTCAATTGCCGGGCGAAACAACTCCGAAGTTGTTCCCCCTGAAAGAAGCCCAAATTTTGCCAACTCATCTGCTTCCACGTTCTCACCTCTTGGGATATGATTAATGGTAAAGCTTTTGAACTTCCCAACCTCAATTTTTACCAGAGTCAAATATCGCTTCAAGATACTATCTCTAGTCTCGAAAGTCCCATTTACTTGAGAAGCCATCACCAAAGAATCTGTGAAAACTTCGACATCGTCAATTCCCAGTTCCCTGGCAAACTTGAGACCGGCTAGCAAAGCCTCATATTCCGCTTGATTGTTTGTCACTTGAAAATAGAACTTCAGTGCTTGATCCAGCCTTACTCCATTTGGGTTGATTAAGACAACTCCTGCCCCGGAAGAATTTTTCCCTGAGGCTCCATCCACGAAGATTTTCCAGGCAAGGGGTACTCCGACCCCCTTCTGCGACTCAACTTCTTTAGCATCCACCATGAAGTCTGCTAAGACTTGAGCTTTGATTGCTATTCTTGGAACATAAGATATGTCAAACTCACTGAGCTCAATTGCCCACTTTGCCAATCTGCCTGAATGCTCCGGCTTCTCCAAGACACTCTTCAATGGAAGATCAGTAACGACTAAAATTGAGTGAGCTTTAAAATATGGCCTTAGTCTTCTTGCTGAAGTTATAAGCATTAAAGCCAATTTTTCGAGAATAGGATAACGAGTCTCTGCATTCTTCAGGATTCGACTCACGTAATAAACCGGAAATTGTTTCTTTTTCTCTTCTCGAACCAGGACAGAGCTTATGGCGTCGACTCCGACTCCCAAATATAGAAATAGGTTTTCCCCCTCTCGCGGGCTTTGAAGCAAAGGAGTTGATGTCAATTGCTTCTTCAGCTGCGTGAAAGCATCATCACATTCCTTTGTCCATTCAAACCTACTCCCTCCTCGAAGGGTTTTAAAGAAAGGCGCACTCTTATCTCCCGATCGGGAGATAAAGCGACTTAGGCCTGCCATCCTTCCTCCCAACTGCTGAATTTCTTTTGGGGACTTGGGAGGTGGCATTTCCAGAATAGCTTTCACTTTGTCAGGATTGGGTTCCAACCCTTCTGGAGTAAGGAGATGACCCAGGAATTTTCCTTTACTTGCCCCGAAAACACACTTCAACGGGTTCAACCTCATATTGAAAGTTCGAAGGGTTGCAAAGGTTTCCGAGAGGTCTCTAAGATGAGAAGAGAATAGTTTACTTTTTATCAAGAGATCATCAACATATACCTCGAGATTTCTTCCTTTTTGACTTCTGAACACTGTGTCCATCATTTTTTGATAGGTCGCTCCAGCATTCTTTAGCCCGAAAGGCATTACGAGATAACAGAAGCAACCATCATTTGTGATGAATGAAGTATGGGGAATATCTGGTTTATGCATCCTGATTTGATGATAACCTGAAAATGCATCTAAAAAACTCATAAAAGAATAACCTACCGCAGAATCTACTAAGGAATCTATCCGAGGCAAGGGGTAGCAATCCTTGGGGCAAGCTTTATTGAGTTTAGTAAAGTCGACACACATCCTCCACTTTCCACCTGGCTTTGTTACCATTACAACGTTTGACACCCACTCAGGATATTGGATCGGTTTGATGAACTTTGCCCTAAGGAGCTTCTCCACTTCCTCACGGATAGGCTGAGCCAGAGTGGTTGCAACAGTCCTCTTCTTCTGCTGGATTGGGATGACGCTTGGGCAGAAGTTGAGGTGATGGCAAGCAACATCTGGATCCACCCCAGGCATGTCGTCTGCCGACCAAGCGAAGATATCTAAATTTTGCAGAAGACAAGAGATGAGCTGACCCTTGTCAGCTTCAGATAATTCAGCGTTGATAGAGAGGCTCTTGCCCTCATCTTCCTCGCTGATCCGGACCTTCTGAGTTGCTTGGGTAGGTTCCAAGCGAACTCCATCTCTTACATCCTCCTCAATTTCTTCTGCAACTGGAACTTGTTCAGGAGCTTCGATTGATTCAGCCATCATGATTTCTTGAGGAGAGGATACGATCATGTTGACCGTCTTTACATAGCACTCCCTGGCCTTCCTTGGGTCGCTCCTGATTCGGTGTTGTTTGCCGTTCAAGGCGAACTTCACCGCTTGATGGTAAGTTGAGACGATGGCTTGATAGGCATTTAGGAAGGGTCTTCCAAAGATGGCGTTGTAGCTACTGGGAGCATCAACGACTATGAATTTGACCAACTTCACTATCCCTCCTAGAACCACAGAAAGGGTAACGAGCCCTTCCACTTCTTTCTTTTCTCCTGAAAAACCATAGAGAGGGCCTTCAGTTGAAAGGAGGGTTTTACCTGTCTTCAGCGCCTCGAAGGCGGGTTTGAAGAGCACATTGACTGAACTTCCTGTGTCAATCAGAATCTTCTCTACTGTATAATTTTCAATTACAGCTTTGATGACGACCGCGTCGTCAAAAGGATTCGCGGTTTGAGAAAGGTCTTCCTCACCGAAAGTGACCGTTCCCCGGACTGGTGCTGAAGAGGTGGCAGCAACCTCTGATTGATAAACCCTTTTTAGACTTGCCTTTCTCGAGGACTCCGGGCCTGCACCCCCATGAATGCAGAAGAGGTTGCCCAAGGCACCTTCATCATTAGCATCCACGCATTCGTTGGGAAAACCGATGTTGCCCAGATGGCCAACATCATCTACTTCCTCGCACTCCCAGTGAACTTCTGCTACCTCCTTGGCCTTGGAGGTTGAAGCTTTGGCAGAATCATTTTTTTGAATGAGATCGCGAAGCTTTCCCTCCTTTAATAATTTCTCTAAAAATAGGCGAAGAGCTCTACAGTCCTCTGTTAAATGCCCCCTTTCTCTGTGATATTCACAATAGAGAGTTGGGTTTCTGGTTTTCGGGTCAGAATTCAGCGGAGCTGGCCTCTTGAAAAAGGGCTGCTTCTGAAGGACTTGAAGCACTTCACACATAGGAACGCCGAAGTCCGTGAAGGACTCCTGGGACTCATTGTAAAGCGAAGGAATGGGTAAAAGAGGAGGTTGAGCATACTGGATCTGGTGGATGGGGGTGACTTGCGGAGCAGGAGTAACAGGGGTTGGAAGAAATGAATTTTGAAGCGGGAAGGATTGATTACCTCTGTTGAAGCGGTTGTTGCGGTAATTTTTACCTCTCGGAGCCGGAGGTGGGAGCTCTTGTCGAGGCTTAGAGGTCGGAGCCGGATAAAATCCCGCAGAGCCTTTCTGAGTGGCCCTATTTGTCAAATTGCTCACATAGTTGGGGTTGTTAATCTCCCCTTCTATGTAGCGATTTGCAATGCTGATCAGCTCCTGATAGGAGCTGGGCTCCTTTGTTGTGACTTTGAACTTCAGAGGACCCTCCTGCAGGCCACTGATCAAAGCCACCATATAGAGCTCGGGATCCATATCCCTAATCCCCAAGATCTCTTTCTGAAAGCGGTCAACGAAATGCGCCGCAGTTTCGTTGTCGCCTTGCTTAATCTTAAAGAGGGTCGCAGGACCACTCTTCCTTTTCTTCGCCGTTGCAAACCTTAGAAGGAGCTCTTGCCTCAGGGCAGCAAAGCTCGGGATAGACTGACAAGGCAGCTTGTAGAACCATTCCATGGCCGACCCAACAAAGGAGGTGACCATCAGCTTGCATCTTACCCCATCTGAAATGGTCCTGAGGGCAACAGCAGACTCGAAGGCCTGAAGATGGCACATCGGGTCGGTTTCCCCTGAATACGCTGGAAGGCGAGGTTCTTTGAATCCGTGAGGAATCGGATCCCGACGAATCTCGTCGGTAAAGGGGGAAGGCTCCTCTAAAGCAGAAGATCCAGGAGGAAGAAAAGGGGCTGGGGGATCTTGAGGGTAGGCAAACCCTTCCTCGAAATTCAGGGTCTGGGCCGGAGGCCCCTGAGCTGTAGCTCGGAAAGAATTACGACGGGCGGCGAACTCCTCATGCTGAGATCGCTGAGGAGCAGCGGACTGGAAAACGGGGTGGTCGCCTGGATGACCGCCTGCCATGCGGTCTGGAGTGGCGACCTGGGAGGATTGGGGAAGGATCTTCTGGGAGATCGCGGCTAGAACCTGGTTCATAGCCTCAATCTGCTTCGCAGACTCCTGCTGAGCCCGGACGACCTCTTGCCGGTCTCGAGCGGCCTCTTGTTGAGACCGTGCGATCTCCTGCTGGACAGAAGTGGCATCCTGCCTGGCTCGAGCGGCCTCACGGAGAGCCTGCTCAACACGAAGCTCGAAGCGGCGCTCAAGCGCTTCTAAAGGGTTGTGATCGGAAGGGGGAACGCTGGGAGATCGAGATCGCAGGGGACGACCTCTACGGCGATCAGCCATCTTGAAAGTCTGGATTTCACCTGACACTTCGGATCTGAAGGTCGCGTGTTCGTTCTGTTGGTGCCAAAAATGGTACCTCCAAAATTCACACTAAGAGGGATGGGAGAAAACTGCGAAGTGCAGGTTACTAAGACAAAAGATGTTGGAACAAAGGAAAAACGATCATGAAAATGGCGATCACGAAGAAATGAGACCGCTTACACAGGTTGTAAGCTGGAGCCTCGGAGCCAAAAGTCCTTTTCCTGGTACCCCTACCCCTCTATTTATAGACGAGGGGGCTGCCCAAACGGGCAGAACTAAAAACTACGGGTTGCCCGGGATACAGGAGAGCCAGGGCAGGGAGAAGGGGTGCAGATAACAAAAATAAGAAAAACAACCAGACCGCGCGATCTGGCGATCTCGCACTGTTCTGACCGTTTGAGACTTAGAAAATCCCGGTTGAGAAGGCAGCTGGCGGTCTGGGCGGTCACATAAACGGAGACCGCTGAGACTGAAGAAATTGGCCAGTAAGAGGAGGTCGCGGGCTTTCTGGGCAAACATATATATATATGTATATATATATGTATATATATATCTATATATATATCTATATATTAAGTATATATATACTTATATATAATTAATATATATATATATACATATATATACATATATATATACATATATATATATAAGTATATATATATTAAGTATATATAAGTATAGATATAAGTATATAGGTATATATATACATATATATACATATATATATACATATATACATATATACATATATATATACATATATATATACATATATATATATAGATATAGTATAAGTATATATATATATGTATATATTTATATGTAAGTATTTATATAGATATAGTATAAGTATAAGTATATATATATATATATAAGTATATTTATATTTATATGTAAGTATATATATATATATATAGATATAGTATAAGTATATATATATATAAGTATATATATATATGTATATATTTATATCTATGTATATATACATATATTTATATATATATATATATAGATATATATATACATATATACATATATACATATATATATACTATTCTATAAAGGAAAAGTATGCTTTGGTGCAACATTTGTTATTCCTAAAATAACCTTTTCATTCTTCTATCATTCGAGATTTAAATTTCAAAAAATATGAACATTTTAGACAATATCAAATTCCCGCCAACTATTGGTAATCATTATATAAAAACACTTCATCTCCTGCTTCGCATACTCCCAATGCAAGTCTCCAGCTTTCATAAATTCTCATTTCATCTCCTGCTTCGCCTACTCCCAATGCAAGTCTCCAGCTTTCATAAATTCTATTTATCACTCTGCAGCTAACCTCTTCTGAGATCTCTCTTCTCTTTCGAATGCTTTGCTGGTGAGTGCTTGATAGGTGCTTCAATGGCACTGATTGTATATATATTCTTGCAGATTCATCAGAGAAGAACCCAAGATAATCTTGAGTGTATCCAAGCGGTCAGTTTTTTTCGTGTTTTTTAAGCCGTCTCTTAGGCAACTGATTTTGGTTGGATTATTCTCTGAGTTTCCACTTATCAGGGTCTCCGCTGGAGTAAAGGAGAAACAATGGCAACTCAGTTATGTGTTGTTCAAGAATCTCAATGTCCATGCCCGACCAGAGCTGGGTTATGTGTTGTTGGTTACAACCGGTGAGGTTTGCTCAGTTATGGGCATCTATAGAGTGAGCGAGGCCTGGCACCGTGAATGGCGTCTGCTATCTTCTCTCTCTGTCTCTCTGTCGGAGTTTTGGCTATGGTTATTAGTTTAACTGGTATCCTAATTTTGCATCTCCAATCTTTTGGGTCAATTTATTTTTCTTAGTCATGCTTTTCTTAGTCCCAAACCGAGCCAAAGTTATTCTTCTCTGCGGTTTAGAGAGAGAAAGACAGATAGGAAAACAGAGGTTGGTAAACCGTCCTCTAACATAAAATCTCAGAAAGATTCCTTTAACATCAAGTCTCTGGAAGATCTCTTACATTCTCTCGAATTTTGATTATTATTTTATTGGTTTAATTTGATTCATGTTTTACATTTTAATTATGATCTTCAATATATATTTTTTGGCAATTTTTTTTACAGGTAGGAAAGGATAGGTGAGAGAGTTAGCAGCCCATTCCCTGATTCACAAAGATTTCGGCCTGCCGTTGTACATCGTGTCTAGCGCATTTCGTCATTTACTGCTACAAAATTTGAATTTTTTTTAGACAATTTAAATTGTATTCTTTTTGTACATATTTTCATGTTTTGATTGACGCGGGCATAGCCCGCTCGCATGCGGTCGTAGCTCGCATGCGGTCGTAGCTCGCTTGCGGTCGTAGCTCGCATGCGGTCGTAGCTCGCATGCGGTCGTAGCTCGCATGCGGTCGTAGATCGCATGCGGTCGTAGATCGCATGCGGTCGTAGATCGCTTGCTTCCTGTCGGGTGTAGCCCCAATATTGATGTGCTGTCGTAGTTAAAGATAGGGGCGAAGCACTGTACATACGGGCGCAGCCTGCTTGCATGTGCGGGCGAAACCTACAGTTGCACTCACAAGGAAGATGCTTCTTAAAATC
>JAWHQI010002263.1:0-10000 GCA_033032865.1 Dactylorhiza incarnata | reverse complement strand
ATCGTGTTCATTTTAAGGTCCTTAATACGTTAGCCCCTCGGGCTAAACATCTAACAAAACCAGGAAAGACTACTTTAGTCGAAACCAATCTCCTTACATCTAAAGTAGCCACTAATCGTATCATCAATTGGGATGAAATCCAATTTCCTCAAGAATGGATCTTAACCACAGCGGTACCTCCGCAAATAATTATGGATACTGACATTGATCAGATTATCCAGGCACCAAATGGTGACGTTGAAGTACGCTTCACGCCACAAATCACGGCTCGACTCTCTATGTCGGGTTCCCGCAGAATATCCGATAGAACTATGTCGGGTTCACAAAGAATGTCCGATCAATTATCGGATACCATCAATTCATCTGAACAACATGATCAAACAGAAGTTCATGCGGTGAAAATCACAAATACAATTCCACACCCCATTTATAAACCAAAAACCTCCTCATCACATTTAGATGATGATCCGACGATGTCGGAAATGTCTTTTCATCTTTAAATGAATTTAGACGATAACCCTCATCTTTTAAAAATCTTTAATCGAGATTTTTATATAGAAAATTTTCCTGATTTTCAGGAATGGTATCTTGCGAAATATCCCGAATTAATACATCGTATGATTCATAAATATGATTGGTACGATGATTTTAATAAAACACAACAAATCAAATTCTTTCATGAATGGTTTTTAGAATTTTCTATTAATACAGAGATACGACAAGTGAATTTACTTGAAGATCAATTTAAAGAGTGGACAACTATTCGCGGAACCAAGATTACCGCGTTATATCCACCCTCTGAAGGGTTACGACTCGGCAACCCAACAGATTTGATCGAAGCATCGGCCTTCATCAAGCGAATTCAAACTGAAGATCAGACAATTCGCGAATTACAAAAATTAATCGCTCAAAACAATTATACAAATCTTGTCGTTGGCATCATTGGTCAACAATTAATTCGCATCGAAACAGCTATTCAAGATTTAAGCGCAAAATTAGATACGCTTAAACAAACGATCATACCTACACCGGTCACTACTACCCCACAATATAAACATATTGCAATTAAACCCCCAATCGAAGTTTCGGGTTATAAATTGAAATCTCCTAATGAAGTTACTAAAGAAGATCTCAAAGATCTCATTGAACAATTCCGACGGAATAAACTAAATATGCTAGCTCGACGAAAGGGGCAATCTCATACCCCATCAGTGCCTTCTCCCATAGGAGCACCTACAAGCACTACACCTAGTGAACCATCATCTTCTGAGGATGAATCACTAGATCCTATTAAAATAGAACAAGCATTTGCCGACATCCAGCCACCAACTCAGGTAAATGCGGTCAAATATGAGGAACCCAATCTCCTCAAATACTACTATAAACGACCATCGCCAGTCGACCTTCTTTATGAAGAGAACGACTCGATCGTTCAAAATAATTATAGTAGTGGCTCAATTTATGAATGGAATATCGATGGCTTATCTGACAAACAGATTCATGATCAAATGCATCGCATGATCATGTATGCCAATGTCGCGCGTGCTAGTGGCAATTCTGATCAACAGATTACCACTTTCATCACCAATGGATTCACCGGAATCCTACGAGGATGGTGGGATAATTATCTCACTGACCAACGAAAAGCGGAAATTCTTACCGCTATTAAAATAGAAAATGCTGTTGAACGGTCGGACGCTCTTTACACCTTAATTCTGACCATTATCCAGCATTTCACCGGGGGCATTAGTGATCAGGGCGAACGAACACGAACCCTGCTCCAGAATCTAAGATGTCCTACTCTTACACATTTTCGATGGTATAAAGATACCTTCCTAAATCGTGTATTTTTCCTCAATGATCCTGAACAGGCTCATTGGAAATCCAAATTTATTGATGGATTACCAAATTTGTTTGCCGAGCGTGTTCGACAAACCTTACGGAATCAAAACAATGGTTCTATCCCATACGAACAATATACGTATGGCACACTAATTAACACATGTGTCAAAGAGGGCTTAGCTCTCTGTAATGATTTAAAATTAAAACATCAATTAAAATCACAACGCTTAACAGAGCGTAAGCAATTGGGTGAATTTTGTCGCCAATTTGCTGTCAATGTTCCTAAAATACCAGAACAAGAAAAAATGCGGAAAGCAACCAAAACATATGCACGAGATTATCACTCACACAAGCGTAAAAAGAAGAAAAAATATCTTCACAATGACGAAGCAAATCAATATCGTCATAAAAGAGACCATGAGTTCTCACGCAAGCGTAAAGCGTCTCACAAAGAGATAAGATGCTATAAATGTGGCAAGGTTGGTCATTACGCCAGCCGATGTTATACTAAGAAAAAATTAGACGAAATCGAAGATGAAGGTCTTAAAAGAACCTTGTACAAAATACTTCTCACTTCCGACGAAGACCAGTCATCTGCAATCTCCGATGATGAACAGTCTATCACTTCCAATGAGGAATGTGGCAGTAACTGTGACTGTCCGACGTGTACACAACACGACACTGCTTATTACAAAGAAATTATCGCCATGAATGGCTTATCAATTAATGTTCTTTCAACAGCAGATCGAAAAGCGATCATGCAAACGATGATGCAAGTTCCAATGGAACCAGCTCTACGTTCTAAACTCGTAGAATTTCTATCTGAGCCCACACAAGGAATTCTCCATACTCGTCCATCATCCCGATCGGACGAATCTTATAATATGAGCGAAATACTACGCCGATATTCAACACAAGAGGACAAGCCCGCATCCATTACGGACTTGCGGCACGAAATTAAATTATTAAAAGACGAAATCAAAAGTCTTAAACAACAAGACTCCATGACGCAACTACGTCTTGGCAATTTAGAACAACTCACGCAGACACTTTTGCTTCCTGAAGAGGGACGCCCAGAGTCGTCTTCAGCACGTCCCGAACCCACCGAGGTCCGAGAGGAGCAAACACACTTATCCAAAATTGATTTGGTTATTACCCAGAAATGGTACATTCAAGTTAATCTGCTCATTAATAATGAGCATTACATTCACAACCTCATAGCTCTGGTTGACAGTGGCGCAGATTTGAATTGCGTTAAAGCAGGAATCGTTCCAATAAAATATTGTGAACGAACGACACAAACCCTTAACGCAGCAAATAATCGCGCATTAACAACCCCGTATAAAATTACGGATGCACATATTTGTAAAGAGGATATTGTTATTCCTTTACACCTGATAGTGGTAAACGAAATCTCCCAACACCTAATTTTGGGTACACCGTTTCTTGAACGACTTATGCCCATTCAAGAAATTAATAAAAAAGGAATTACTTCTACATATAAGAACAAAACAATCTGTTTCGAATTTATATCTGATCCGCTGATTAAAATTTTAAATCAAATAAAAGAGATCAATCTCAAAGAAAATCACATCAACTTTTTACAAGCCGAAATCTCACATTTGCAAATTTCGGAACAACTTAAACAAGTTGCGATTCGAGAAAAAATTCAACAATTTGAAACTAATCTCAAACTACATAATTGTAGTAATCTCCCCAATGCCTTCTGGGATCGTAAACAACATATTGTTTACCTACCCTATGAAGATGGGTTTTCCGAAACACATATTCCGACTAGGGCACGACCCTGTCAAATGAATCAACATTATTTAGAAACCTGTAAACAGGAAATCCAAGATCTTCTACAAAAGGGACTCATTCGCCCATCCTACTCCCCATGGAGTTGTACGGCATTTTACGTAATGAATAATGCCGAGAAAGAACGCGGAGTTCCTCGTTTAGTCATTAATTATAAACCTTTAAATAAAGTCCTTAAATGGATTCGCTATCCCATTCCTAATAAACGCGATCTATTAAATCGTACCGTCACAGCAAATATTTTTTCCAAATTTGATCTTAAATCTGGCTATTGGCAAATTCAAATCGCCGAACCTGATCGTTATAAAACAGCCTTTGCCGTCCCTTTTGGCCATTATGAGTGGAATGTTCTGCCCTTTGGTCTCAAAAATGCCCCTTCAGAATTTCAGCATATTATGAATGATATCTTCATACCTTATTCCGAATTTATCCTCTCCTATATCGATGATATCTTAATCTTTTCCTCTACAATTGACGAACATTTCAAACACCTCCGTGTGTTTCAACATTTAGTCACCAAAAATGGTCTGGTGGTATCAGCACCTAAAATTAAATTGTTCCAAACCGAAATACGCTTTTTGGGACATACAATCGTCAATAATACGATCACACCTATTCAACGAAGCATTGAATTTGCTTCTAAATTTCCCGATGTAATTACCGACACCAAACAATTACAACGCTTTCTTGGTGCATTAAATTATGTCGCTGATTTTTATCACAATCTTGCGAGCGATACTAAACTATTGTACGCAAGACTCCAAAAAGAGCCACCACCATGGACAGATCAACATACGGCCGCTGTCTGCCGCATCAAGAGTAAGGTACGCCAATTACCTTGTTTACATCTTGTTAATGCAAATTGGTCTAAAATAGTTGAGACCGACGCCAGTAATATTGGTTTTGGCGGTATCTTAAAACAGCGTAACCCTGAAACGAACAAAGAAGTCTTAGTTCGTTACTACTCAGGAAAGTGGAATACCACTCAGAGCAATTACTCAACCATTAAGAAAGAAATGCTTTCTATTATCAAATGTATTCATAAATTTCAAGATGATTTATTAAATCAAAAATTTTTACTACGAATTGATTGTAGTTCTGCCAAATATATTTTAGAAAAAGATATAAAACATTTAGCCTCGAAACAAATCTTTGCTCGCTGGCAGGCCGAATTAGCAATCTTTGATTTTGATATCGAATATATTAAAGGACAGAATAATAGCCTTCCTGATTATATGACACGCGAATTTTTGCAGCATGAGTAGATCAGAGAGATCACATGCATGGGAAATACCCATGCGAAAACAATCCAAGACAAGACTGGACAAAATTCCAGCGCGAAAGACAATTCTTTCCCATGCGCAATCATCACGCCAAATTGGCGAATCATCATCTTCAAATGCAACTGGTCCAATGACCAACAAAGATGGTCCAATGACCTACAAGGATGCAACTACAATTGAATCGGTCTATACAATCAAGACTATCAAGGAAACAGTCCTTTATCTTGACTGCCATGACATCCCACTAATGGATGCTCCATGGAAATTACAGGAGAAATACTTGGAGCATAATATGTTCCCAATCAAGAGCAAATCTCGCTCTTTATATGAGGCAATCCTCATTGCGCTGGAATCCGCGGAAATTGAACATCATCGGCAATCGCCACATAATCTCAATAGTGAGATTACTTATAGTAAAATTATTATTCGAAATATATTAACTCCACAATTATGGGGTTTGCACCCAAATAGGGAGCGCCAAATTCAATCGCACGACAAGACCAGAACGGCCAATGTTACGTACTGGGAATATGTCGATGTGTTTTATAATGTTTTCTATTATGACAATTCAAATAGGAAACATTCATGGTTCATTAAAATCTGCCCTGAAATTCTAAAGAAGGAAATTCCTTCGTGGTTCTTCAACTGGTGGCAAAAATTTGGTGCCACCACTACAATTCTTCCAACACAATTGTTAAATCTTTTCCCCAAATGGGTCGACACAGCAGCAATCTGCCAGAAATCTGAAGTATTCACCGAGGAAACATCTTTTTATTTCTTCGTAACCAATGAGATTCCACATATATTCAAATGGGATCTTAAGGCCGATTTCAATACAGAATCACAGCCAGTCCTCATCCGCCAATATATGGTTAAATGGTGGAATCGAATTTCCGAGGAAGATAAAATTATTGATGTGCAAACTGCCATCAAAGAGGAAGCAGCAAAATACTCGCCAAAATTACCGGCTGCCACTACTCTTAAGCAATTCAAAGATTCCTTAATTAAACGGAATCCCCAAATTACGGCTAACGAGATCAAGATGAAATGTATGGAATATATGCAAGCCCAATTCGCAGATGTCTTCACAGATAATTTTGATTTTGTCATATTTCCCAAGAATGATGTATCCATGGCGGGATCAGACGCCTCATCCGCTGGAATCCAGTCAGACGATGAAACGACACAGGGTCCTCAATACTCTGTAGTTCCAGCCACGAGAGAATCAACAAAGAAATAATTTCTCCATAATTTCTCCAATGGACCCCAGGACGACAATGCGCCAGCAAGACAGCAATAATATTTGCTTTAATAATGAAGGAATCTTTTCTTTTTCTAAAGCAATAATATTTGCTTTAATAATGTATGTACTTTTTGCTTTTTAACGGCATCTTTCTTTTTCTTTTTTATGGAATCTTTTCTTTTTGCTGGCAAGCTTATCAGAAGGCCCTCGCCCAGCCTATAAATAAGGCCCTTCGGCCATTGTAATGGGCATCAATGTTTGGAGTTGTACATCAGTTCAAGTAATAAAATCCTTTCTAGTCGTCTTGTTTTGATTCTCAAGTTAATCCTTCGCCTGCTGCCTTCCAACGCCTTCCGTCGCCTGCTGCCTTCCAACGCCTTCCAACGCGTTGCCAACTGGTATCAGAGCGCTTCCATGGATCGAGAATAGGTACATTCTTTCTTACTAAGTTCTCTCTGTAGTTTATTATGATGCTTTAGTATGCTAACTGCTGGTTTTCTTGTACTTTCTCGATGTGTCGTATGTGTTGTGGGACGGCATCCAAGTCGCGTAGACATTTAGGATCGGGAGGGTCTGCTTCGTCGTAAATCGTTGACAGCCGTGCAACCTTTTTACTATCGGCAAATTACGAAGAAAACTATCATCATGCACACTCTAACACCACTAGTAATCTACAGTTATGAACATTAGTAAGGAAGAATCTACTTCGATGAGCCAACAGCTCACTCATCGTATCGGCCATAATAAATCTACCCGTAATACGGGTAAACAAGCGTTAAAAAACGCCAATCTCTACGAGTTCCCCACTGAACTCGAAGCATTGAACAAATGGACAATTCCGAGAGTTCAACCAAAAGAGATATACCAAATCGGAGCATTTGATTTCCGATCTTCCATCGCCATCAAAAGTATGGAGCGCACAATGCAAGTTAATAATAACGAACAAACAATTAAACTATTATCTGAAGAAGATACCGAACCATATAAGGAAAAATATAATTTCCTTCATATTGGATTAATACAAATAGCATTAAAACCTTTAACACTTCAAGGCTTAAATGCTTCACTCCTCACCTCCCTTCGAGATGGGCGCTGTTTAGATTGGGCAAAATCCCTCATGGGTGTTATGCAGACTAGTCTCTGTCATGGCCCAGTCTATTTTAATGTCTATCCAAATTTAAGTCTATCACTTACAGATATTAATCTGTTAGACGCAATAACATTAAATCTCAAAACTTTTGGTTATAATTTTCTTCCTGGATCTGAAACGATAGCAATAATCTATCGTGTTCATTTTAAGGTCCTTAATACGTTAGCCCCTCGGGCTAAACATCTAACAAAACCAGGAAAGACTACTTTAGTCGAAACCAATCTCCTTACATCTAAAGTAGCCACTAATCGTATCATCAATTGGGATGAAATCCAATTTCCTCAAGAATGGATCTTAACCACAGCGGTACCTCCGCAAATAATTATGGATACTGACATTGATCAGATTATCCAGGCACCAAATGGTGACGTTGAAGTACGCTTCACGCCACAAATCACGGCTCGACTCTCTATGTCGGGTTCCCGCAGAATATCCGATAGAACTATGTCGGGTTCACAAAGAATGTCCGATCAATTATCGGATACCATCAATTCATCTGAACAACATGATCAAACAGAAGTTCATGCGGTGAAAATCACAAATACAATTCCACACCCCATTTATAAACCAAAAACCTCCTCATCACATTTAGATGATGATCCGACGATGTCGGAAATGTCTTTTCATCTTTAAATGAATTTAGACGATAACCCTCATCTTTTAAAAATCTTTAATCGAGATTTTTATATAGAAAATTTTCCTGATTTTCAGGAATGGTATCTTGCGAAATATCCCGAATTAATACATCGTATGATTCATAAATATGATTGGTACGATGATTTTAATAAAACACAACAAATCAAATTCTTTCATGAATGGTTTTTAGAATTTTCTATTAATACAGAGATACGACAAGTGAATTTACTTGAAGATCAATTTAAAGAGTGGACAACTATTCGCGGAACCAAGATTACCGCGTTATATCCACCCTCTGAAGGGTTACGACTCGGCAACCCAACAGATTTGATCGAAGCATCGGCCTTCATCAAGCGAATTCAAACTGAAGATCAGACAATTCGCGAATTACAAAAATTAATCGCTCAAAACAATTATACAAATCTTGTCGTTGGCATCATTGGTCAACAATTAATTCGCATCGAAACAGCTATTCAAGATTTAAGCGCAAAATTAGATACGCTTAAACAAACGATCATACCTACACCGGTCACTACTACCCCACAATATAAACATATTGCAATTAAACCCCCAATCGAAGTTTCGGGTTATAAATTGAAATCTCCTAATGAAGTTACTAAAGAAGATCTCAAAGATCTCATTGAACAATTCCGACGGAATAAACTAAATATGCTAGCTCGACGAAAGGGGCAATCTCATACCCCATCAGTGCCTTCTCCCATAGGAGCACCTACAAGCACTACACCTAGTGAACCATCATCTTCTGAGGATGAATCACTAGATCCTATTAAAATAGAACAAGCATTTGCCGACATCCAGCCACCAACTCAGGTAAATGCGGTCAAATATGAGGAACCCAATCTCCTCAAATACTACTATAAACGACCATCGCCAGTCGACCTTCTTTATGAAGAGAACGACTCGATCGTTCAAAATAATTATAGTAGTGGCTCAATTTATGAATGGAATATCGATGGCTTATCTGACAAACAGATTCATGATCAAATGCATCGCATGATCATGTATGCCAATGTCGCGCGTGCTAGTGGCAATTCTGATCAACAGATTACCACTTTCATCACCAATGGATTCACCGGAATCCTACGAGGATGGTGGGATAATTATCTCACTGACCAACGAAAAGCGGAAATTCTTACCGCTATTAAAATAGAAAATGCTGTTGAACGGTCGGACGCTCTTTACACCTTAATTCTGACCATTATCCAGCATTTCACCGGGGGCATTAGTGATCAGGGCGAACGAACACGAACCCTGCTCCAGAATCTAAGATGTCCTACTCTTACACATTTTCGATGGTATAAAGATACCTTCCTAAATCGTGTATTTTTCCTCAATGATCCTGAACAGGCTCATTGGAAATCCAAATTTATTGATGGATTACCAAATTTGTTTGCCGAGCGTGTTCGACAAACCTTACGGAATCAAAACAATGGTTCTATCCCATACGAACAATATACGTATGGCACACTAATTAACACATGTGTCAAAGAGGGCTTAGCTCTCTGTAATGATTTAAAATTAAAACATCAATTAAAATCACAACGCTTAACAGAGCGTAAGCAATTGGGTGAATTTTGTCGCCAATTTGCTGTCAATGTTCCTAAAATACCAGAACAAGAAAAAATGCGGAAAGCAACCAAACATATGCACGAGATTATCACTCACACAAGCGTAAAAAGAAGAAAAAATATCTTCACAATGACGAAGCAAATCAATATCGTCATAAAAGAGACCATGAGTTCTCACGCAAGCGTAAAGCGTCTCACAAAGAGATAAGATGCTATAAATGTGGCAAGGTTGGTCATTACGCCAGCCGATGTTATACTAAGAAAAAATTAGACGAAATCGAAGATGAAGGTCTTAAAAGAACCTTGTACAAAATACTTCTCACTTCCGACGAAGACCAGTCATCTGCAATCTCCGATGATGAACAGTCTATCACTTCCAATGAGGAATGTGGCAGTAACTGTGACTGTCCGACGTGTACACAACACGACACTGCTTATT